>JANAVB010000397.1:6762719-6987081 GCA_029216955.1 Iris pallida
AAAGCACGCACGTAGGGAAGCTGCGTACGCACTAAAGCACGCACACAGGGGAGCTGCGTACGCGGAAAGTCACGCACGCAGGGGGAGCTGCGTACGCGAAAAGTTACGCACGCAGGAGGAGCAGCGTACACGAAAAGTCACGCACGCAGGGGGAGCTGCGTACACAAAAAGTCACGCACGCAGGGGGAGCGGCGTACGCGAAATGTCACGCACGCAGGGGGAGCGGCTTACACGAAAAGTCCCGCACGCAGGGGGAGCTGCGTACGCGAAAGTCACGCACGCAGGGGGAGCTGCGTACACGAAAAGTCACGCACGCAGGGGGAGCAGTGTACGCAAAAAGTCACGCACGCAGGGGGAGCTGCGTACGCGAAAAGTCACGCACGCAGGGGGAGCTGCGTACGCAAAAAATCACGCACGCTCAAGGGGAGCAGCGTACGCAAAAAATCACGTACGCTCAAGAGACACGCTTCCAACAGGAAGCGTACCTAAGTCTGCGTACGCTGCGCTAAAGAGCGCGCACAGCTCAGTGTGCGTAAGCTAATCAGCTCTGTACACTGCTCACTGTCTTCTCCAAACAGCAAGAACACCATGGTTGAACTCAAGGCTACACAGCATCGTAACTTGGCCATCCGAACTCCAAATCCGGATTTCCAAAGTTCCAACTTGGGTAAAACTGAATGCTCTTCCACATGGAAACATCAAAATCCCATAAAATCCAACTTAAATAGATCAAAACCATACAAAATCCGAAAATAGGAAAACTTAGATCTAGAATAATGGAGACTCCAAATCATAAAATACCAAGTTCTAATGTTGATCACCATGTCCTAATCTAGCAAATGGACAAATAAAAGAGGGTTCTCATGTAGTGGCAAGATGCACTTGCCTAGGGTTAGGAGAGTTGTGTAGAGGAAGGAGAAGAAGAAGAAGAAGGAAATAAATGGTGGTTATGAGGAGAGAGAAAATGTTGGTGGAGTTTTAAAGAGGGTGGGATGTGGTGTGTTGAAGGTGTAGCATATGCTAAGGTGATCCAATACATAATAAACCAAACCAAACCAAACCATCCCAATTAAAACCGAGCCATGCCAAAACCCAAAATACAAGAAATACTGAAATTTCATAAGTTGAGAAAAATAAAAATACATGCCAAAATCCAGATACGAGTATAATTACGAAATACGGGAAATACGGGAAATGAGGGTGACAACTCTACCCACCTTAAAAGAATTCCGTCCTCGAAATTTAATCATGGAGCTAGAGATTATTACGACAAGCTACACTAAGCACAGGCAAGTTACACTAAGCAGTTCAATCATACAATCATACAATACAAGCAAGGAAGGAAAAACGTAAGGCATAAGAAAGACATTATACCTCACGAGTTAAACAGGTAGGGATATCACGATCGGATGTCGTCCTCACGCTCCTATGTTGACTCACCTAGAGAGTGATGACCCCAAGCAACACGGACTAATTTAACAGTCTTGTTCTTGAGTATCTTTTCCCTCCGGTCCAAAATAGACACGGGCCTCTCCTCATACGAAAGGTTGGTACCAACAACCAATTCCGAATGGTCTAGGATGTGGCTCGGGTCCGGAATATACCGTCGTAATTGGGACACATGGAATACATTATGTACCTCACTTAGCGACGGCGGAAGAGCGAGACGATAGGATACATCTCCTACTCGCTCTAGAATATCGAACGGCCCTATATACCTAGGACTAAGCTTTCCCCGCACGCCGAAGCGAATGACGCCGCGGTTAGGCGAGATCCTAAGGAATACATGGTCGCCGACAGCAAATTCTAAGGGACGCCGATGAGCATCGGCCCAATGGCGCTGGCGGTCCTGGGCAACTCGGAGGTGATCTCTGACCTTCCTGACCACTTCAACCGTCTGGGAAATCAATTCGGGTCCGAGCATCTGCCTCTCCCCGACATCGTCCCATGCTAGCGGGGATCTGCACTTCCTGCCATAAAGAGCCTCGAAGGGTGCCATCTGGATACTGTCCTGATAACTGTTGTTGTACGAGAATTCTACCAGGTGCAGATGATTCTCCCATGAGCCACCAAAGTCAAGGGTACAAGATCTCAACATGTCTTCAAGAGTCTGGATTGTGCGCTCTGATTGACCATCCGTCTGCGGGTGATAAGCTGAGCTGAATTGAAGGCGAGTCCCCAAACTCTTCTGCAAGCTGCGCCAAAAGTGTGATGTGAATCTTGAATCCCTGTCCAAGGTGATGCTGACTGGCATACCGTGAAGCCTGACGATCTGCCTGAGATACATCTCTGCTAGCTGTGCCGTCGATTGTCCAACTCTGAATGGGAGAAAGTGTGCCACCTTGGTAAGCCTGTCCACAATTACCCAAATAGCATCTCTGCCGGCCGGAGATCTGGGCAATCCGGTCACGAAATCCATGGTTATAAGTTCCCATTTCCATTCTGGGATCGGTAAGGGTTGAAGAAGTCCAGCGGGCCTCTGATGTTCACCTTTAACCTGTTGGCAAACCAAACACCGAGAGACAAACCGGGCTATCTCCCTCTTCATGCCATTCCACCAGAAATGCTGACGAATATCACGGTACATCTTCGTACCACCCGGATGAATAGAATATTGTGAACTGTAGGCTTCTGCCATGACTTCCTGTCTGATATCTCCACTGGGTACACAAAGACGCTTACCATGTCGAAGTGTACCGTCTTCATGGATACATAACTCTGGCCTTCTTCCTGCTTCATACTCTGCTCTGAGTCGCTGGATCTTAGAATCTGTTGACTGTGCCATCCGGATCCTCTCAACTATGCTGGACTGAACCTGTAGACTGGCCATCAATGCCACGCTGGTTGGAAGAACCACTTCAATTCCCATCTTCTGAAGATCTGCTAATAATTCTGGTTGCGCCGTCAGAAAATAAACTCCGGCTCTCCTGCTCAATGTATCTGCTACAACGTTAGCCTTTCCGGGATGATACTGCAAATCCATATCATAGTCCACTAGTAGCTCGAGCCATCTTCTCTGCCGCATATTAAGGTCCTTCTGGGTGAAAACATACTTCAGGCTCTTATGATCAGTAAAGATCTCCACTCTATCTCCGTACAAGTAGTGTCTCCACAACTTCAAAGCAAACACTACCGTCGCCAATTCCAAGTCGTGGGTTGGGTAATTTTTCTCATGATCACGAAGTTGGCGTGACGCATAAGATATTACCTTCCCATGCTGCATCAAGACACACCCCAATCCTCTGCCTGAAGCGTCGCAATAAACCGTGAATCCTCCGGTCCCATCTGGAAGGGTGAGAATGGGAGCCGTTATCAAACCTCGCTTCACCTTCTCAAATGATTCCTGACACTCTGCTGTCCAAACAAACGGCACATCCTTGCGGGTCAACTGGGTCATCGGCGCTGAAATCCTTGCGAAATCTGAAACGAACCGTCGGTAGTAGCCGGCCAATCCAAGGAAGCTGCGAACCTCTGCCATTGAGCTGGGTACCGGCTATGATTCGATAGCCACAATCTTCTGGGGATCTACTTCCACTCCTTCTCGAGTAATGATGTGACCCAAGTATGAAATGCGATCGAGCCAGAACTCGTATTTACTGAACTTGGCATACAACTGATGCTCCCTAAGCGTCTGGAGGACGACTCTGAGATGCTGCTCAAGCTCTGCTTCACTCTTGCTGTAGACCAGGATGTCATCTAGGAATACGATCACGAACTGATCCAAGTAAGGCATAAAAATGCGGTTCATGAGGTCCATGAATACGGCCGGCACATTGGTTGCTCCAAAGGACATAACAAGGAACTCCCAATGTCCATACCTCGATCGGAATGCTGTCTTCGGGATGTCCTGCTCTCTGACTCTGATCTGGTGGTATCCCGACCGCAAGTCGATCTTTGAGAACACTGAAGCCCCTCTGAGTTGATCAAACAAGTCATTTATCCTCGGAAGAGGGTATCTGTTCTTGATTGTCACCGAATTCAAGGTACGATAATCAACACATAGCCTGGACGTACCATCCTTCTTTTTTACAAGAAGCATCGGGGCTCCCCAAGGCGATCCACTTGCACGGATGAATCCCTTGGTCCTCAGTTCTTCAATCATCTTGTACAAAACTTCTAACTCTGAAGGCGCCATCCTGTAGACTCGCTCTGATACTGGTGCTGTCCCGGGAATTAAGTCTATAGTGAACTCAATCTCCCGTTCCGACGGCATCCCTGGAAGCTCCTCTGGGAAGACATCTGGAAACTCTTCAACTATCCGGGGCAACTGCACTGCTGCTACTGCCATCCGCAATGCTAGGAAAGATGGCTCCACTGCGTCTCTGGAAAACAAAAACTCTAGCTCGCCGGGGATACTAAAGACAACTCTGCCAATATGGCAGTCTATCCTAGCATACTGGTTCCTCAACCAATCCATGCCTAGGACTACATCATAGTCTGCCATAGGAAACTCTATGAATCTAGCGGGGAACTCCCTACCGCTAACTACGATCCGACACGAGGAAAACACTCGATCTACTCCCACAAGACCATTACCAGTAAGTATATTGAGCCTCACTGATAATGACTCGGGCTTCAATCCTATCCGTGTCGCGAATCGTGCAGACATAAATGAATACGATGCACCAGAATCAAATAATACCGAAGCTGGAAAGGAGTTGACGAGAATAGTACCTGCCACAACCTCACATGGTACAACTTCTTCTTCCATAGCCATCATCATGGCCTGACCTTGTCCTCTGGCTGCTGGTCCCCTCTGTTGGAAACCTCTCTGCCTATTCTGGTTCTGAGCTTGGGCTTGTGCATACTGCTGGGGGTGTTGTTGCTGGAATGCCTGAGACTGAGACGGCAAGGGCCTCGAAGATTGATACTGCTGCTGCTGAGCTGGTACTGGGGCCGGTCCTCTCACCGAAGAGCTAGAAGGGTTGGATGCTGATGAACCACCCCTATTCGGGCAAGCCCCTATCCTATGATCTGCTGCTCCATAAGCCAGGCACAATCCCTGCGCCCTGCGACAGTCTGCCACCACATGCCCTGGCTTCCCGTAATGAGAACATCCCATCGCGGAAGTCTGCTTCTGTTTCTGCTGCTGCGGGTACGTCGGGGTCGAATGCTGAACCGACGTCACTGAGGCCGCCCGCCTCGGAGTTCCAATGGTCAATCCCCTAGCTGCCGGGGCTAGAGCTGATGATTGGTGCATCTGACTGTGGGACCGCTTCCTACCTCCGGTCCTATCCACGATCCTCTGGGAGGTGTACTCATGCCTTCTAGCTGCTCTCAAGACTGCATCGAACGTCTGGTGCTCGAACTGCTCAACCGCCAACAATATCTCCAAATGCAGTCTCTGCTGGAACCGCTGGGCCCTATCAAACTCGGTCGCCACCAAGGTGGGGGCAAACCTACTGAGCCTAGAAAACTCCGATGCGTAACTGTCGACTGATCTGCCTCCTTGCTTTAAGTTGGTAAATCTGGTCTGCTGGTCGTACCGAGCGGCAGCATCAAAGTACTTCCTCTGGAATCTTTCTCTAAACACTGCCCAAGCAATGGGTGCCACTAATCCCATGGCCTGCGTCGCCCACCAATTGCGAGCTAAATCCAACAACTGCAGGCGTACCACCGCCACCTTCTCATTCTCGGGTGTCCTAGCTGCTTCCAGAATCACCTCGGTATCCTAAAGCCATGCATCCGCGGCAATCGCATCCTCGCTGCTGTCGAAGAAAGGAGGGTTCAATCGCTTGAAGCTGTTCGTCGCCTGGTTCCCTGGATGTCCGCCTCTAGTCAAAGCATCTTGAACTGTCTGGTGCAGGGCGTCGCTTCGACGATCTTGGGAAGCTATCAAGGTTCTGATGAGGCCTACTAAAGTACCATTATCTGGCTCTGCGGGTTGGACGGGCCGAACTGGTGACTCTCCTCCAGTAGGCACAACTCTGGAGGCTACCCCGAAATGCTGGGCTTGATCTCCGGGTTGCTGCTGATCCACGGGACGTGCTCCACCTCGTTGATCGGTAGGACCAGGTACAGTGCCGCTGAAGAAGACGACACAGGGAACAATAAGGAAAGGACCAGGACAGATCAACGATACAAGCATGTAATCAGGGCAAGAATCCTGGGATTCAGAGGATATGAACAGAGATCAAGGACGAGTACTGATTGAGACATCTATCTGGTAAACCCCCACATATCTTGATTTGACAAGACCTGCATGGGCCACCACTTAAACCATGTCACGCCCCAGAACCAGAATACTGGAGAGCGGAGGCAGACATAGCCAGCTACGTATACTGAAATGGAAACTACCTCGATATACGGTCACGACTGTCTAGATATATGAGGGTTTACTACAAGCCAACAGTCTCTTATGGTCATGAACAAACCTAGTGTCTCAATCACAGCAAGTAAGTAAAGTCGCAAGATGTATGATCATTAAATATACAATGATAAGGCGTCCCAAATATTACATATTCAGCTGATCATGAAGCTAGTCGTTACAAAATGTTAGGACTAGCAAGAATTTAGTCATACATGATCAACCCTAGGATTTGTTAATCATGTTTACAGCCCGTAGGCAGACAGTAAGTAAAAGTGCATCGAGCTAACAGGTGCTCGTCGGCTAAACGCCTCAAAAAAATAGTTTTATAATAAAGTGGGCAAGACAAAAAGGAAAACCCACTCTTGGCCCGGGTTCCGTCTAGTTGTCACCATTGGGCTGGAAGCTTGGTAGATCCTCGGGTGCTGCTCCAAAATCTGGCCACACAAAACCAGCTGGGTCAACCCCAGAAAGAGCAAGTGCCACAAGGGGCCACGAAATAAGAACAAAAGCCAGCAAATAGCACAAGAAAATCTAATATTAAAACTAGAATTACGAAAACATGACAGGATGATATACGGCGAGATAACCATGGAACTATTCCGATAGCCAGGTTACAACCCGTAAACCAAACAAGGACCGGGGTTGTAACCCTTCATCTGAACAGAACTTGGTTTCCCACCATTTATCGGCAAGATAATAATGTAAGAAATCAAGACATGGAGCAATCTTGTACTGGATCAAGACATAGCTAAACTGGTTATACCTCATTCAATCAATCACGGCCAAGCAGACGCTATGGCTTACTACTTTAACTAACTAGGGTTATCACAGGCCTAATTACTAACAAGATGCAGTGAGATTGTTCCACAGCCACAAGCCCTGCAGACCATCCAGGTTACCCAGGTCAAAAATTAGGGGTTGAATTCAGGTGGGTACATCGCCCGGGAGACAAATGTACCCTTAGGTGACTTAGAGGGTGCAACACTCGACGGTGCGCTGGAAATGTGCCCTACTCGACGGCAGGCTATAGATCCCAAGAGCGCCCAGGTAACGGGGTTGCCTGTAGCTATGTCATCTCTTCATGACTACTGCGTTATTCTAGTTATTAACCTTAATCCATTTTAGTAGGTACTCCTGACCGTGGTACTCAGGAGTCCCATCCTAGACATGATGCAAGACAGGACAAGTGGATTTAACAAGCAAGCAAGAAAGAACCACCCACGGTGTCAAGGCAGGTCAAGTTAAGTTATCAAGTCAGGCTACAAGTTAGGAGTGCGCCGCCACGGGCCACTATCAAGTTATCAAGTCACTGGGATTAATCACAAGTTACAAGTTAAGTGTACACCCTACTGGGTCACTAGCAAGGAGTTCAGAGAATACCAAGGTCATAAATCACAGAAAATCTTGAGAACCGTACCAGTCATAAATAATTACTGAAAACCGTGTTAGACCGTGTCGGGTCAAGATAGCCGTGCTGTGTTAAACAGATCTCAGGAAAACCCAATCCACAAAGAGAAACCAAATCGAGAAATAAAACCAAAACTCCAAGAGCCAATGGGTTAAGCAAAGGGTCAGGGGGCAACGTACACACAAAAGCACGCACGCAGGGAAGCTGCGTACGCACTAAAGCACGCACACAGG
Organism: Iris pallida; assembly: GCA_029216955.1. Lineage (NCBI taxonomy): Eukaryota > Viridiplantae > Streptophyta > Magnoliopsida > Asparagales > Iridaceae > Iris > Iris pallida. The sequence goes on from JANAVB010000397.1 coordinate 6,770,671, forward strand.
GGAGCTGCGTACGCGGAAATTCACGCACGCAGGGGGAGCTGCATACGCAAAAAGTCACGCACGCAGGGGGAGCTGCATACACGAAAAGTCACGCACGCAGGGGAAGCTGCGTACACGAAAAGTCACGCACGCAGGAGGAGCGGTGTACGCAAAAAGTCACGCACGCAGGGGGAGCGGCATACATGAAAAGTCATGCACGCAGGGGGAGCTGCGTACGCGAAAGTCACGCACGCAGGAGGAGCTGCATACACGAAAAGTCACGCACGCAGGGGGAGCAGCGTATGCGAAAAGTCACGCACGCAGGGGGAGCTGCGTACGCGAAAAGTCACGCACGTAGGGGGAGCTGCGTACGCGAAAAATCACGCACGCTCAAGGAGAGCAGCGTACGCGAAAAATTACGCACGCTCAAGAGACACGCTTCCAACAGGAAGCGTATCCAAGTCTGCGTACGCTGCGCTAAAGAGCGCGCGCAGCTCAGTGTGCGTAAGCTAATCAGCTCTGCACACTGCTCACTGTCTTCTCCAAACAGCAAGAACACCATGGTTGAACTCAAGGCTACACAGCATCGTAACTTGGCCATCCGAACTCCAAATCCGGATTTCCAAAGTTCCAACTTGGGTGAAACTGAATGCTCATCCACATGGAAACATCAAAATCCCATAAAATCCAACTTAAATAGATCAAAACCATGCAAAATCCAAAAATAGGAAAACTTAGATCTAGAACAATGGAGACTCCAAATCACAAAATACCAAGTTCTAATGTTGATCACCATGTCCTAATCTAGCAAATGGACAAATAAAAGAGGGTTCTCATGTAGTGGCAAGATGCACTTGCCTAGGGTTGGAAGAGTTGTGTAGAGGAAGGAGAAGAAGAAGAAGAAGGAAGTAAATGGTGGTTATGAGGAGAGAGAAAATATTGGTGGAGTTTTAAAGAGGGTGGGATGTGGTGTGTTGAGGGTGTAGCATATGCTAAGGTGATCCAATTCATAATAAACCAAACCAAACCAAACCATCCCAATTAAAACCGAGCCATGCCAAAATCCAAAATACGAGAAATACTGAAATTCCACAAGTTGAGAAAAATAAAAATACATGCCAAAATCCAGATACGAGTATAATTACGAAATACGGGAAATACGGGAAATGAGGGTGACATACATATATATATATATATATATATATATATATATATATATAAAAATATATATATATATATATATATATATATATATATATATATATATATATACATGTGTATATATACATATACATAAAAGGATAGGAAATAGGCAAGTGATTGTGTACATGTGTGTGTGTGGGGTTGATATGAAAGTGTCAAAGCAAATTAGAGTGTGTGTGTTGTGAGACAAGAGAGTGTCATGTGTAACAAGTGTCATGAGAGTGTTATAGAGCACATAGATACCTGTGTGTGTAAACAAAAAATAGGAAAAACAGGGAGGTGAATAAGCAAACATGTGAAACTAGTGACAGTGTCATGTGGGCATGTGTGTGTATATGTAGTAACCTGTGGACAGTGAGTGTACATTTGTGTGAGAGTGAGAGTGAGGCAATGTGGCATGGTGTAGACTGGAAAACAGTGAACAAAACCTAGGTTTTAGTATTCAGGAACATGAGAACTAAATGACAGTTAGGAAATGGCATGTGAGCATGGTGTCTGAATAGATAGGAAACAGTGTACAACTCAGGTTGCAATGACAGTTCATATCCATTTGAAAACCCTTCAACCCATGACAACATCTAACCTAACAGTCAACTCAATGCGAACCCAATCTAATCATGTAAAAGTAACATTAAAATCAGTTAGAAATTGGACTTAGAGTTAGCAATCAATTTCTAAATCTAAAAAAAAAATAGTGAACCATAAATCTCAGTTCTGGCATATCAGGGATATTTCAAATGACAGTTTATATGGGAATCAATTTGACAGTTTAACAGTTCATTGAAATCCATTCCCAGGTTTCGAAAATTCATGTGACAATTAACAAATGAAACAGTGAGCTAACAATATGGTGTAACCTGGAAATCAGTGATATGGGAAACAGAAAATCATCTCAGGTTATTAAGAAAACTCTTTGACAGTTCATAAGGAATGAAATAAATCTCAGGTATCTAGATAACCAATCCACATTTCAGTTTAGAATAGGAATCAAGTTCAGTTCTAATTCTCATAAAATAGGAAGTGATAGGGTATCATCATAACAGTTGCAATGTGATGAGTGAAGAGTGCAAGCAACCATGTGTGTGTGTAAATGTGTGAGTATAATGTGAAGTGTGTGAGCTGTTAAGGTGAGTGTCCTGTGTGTATAGGGCTTAGCTTAAATACATTTGTGTGACAACAAGTGAAATGATATTATTCCCAGGTTAGCAACAGTTTACAGTTGGCCATTCAGTATTTTAGGAAATCAGCTTGAAAACTCAGGATTTCAGGAAAGTGGAAAAGTACAAACACAATAAACACACAACTCTAACCAATCTGGCACATGAACTATATAGCCTAACATTATACACATATTGAAACCTGGAAATGAATGTTTATATCTAATCATATCAATTCAAAATCAAATCCCAATCTCAGGAAACAACTGTAGCTCCCCTTCCCGAAAATTCTTGAAATATTTTTTTATTTTATTTATTTGAATTAAATAGTGATTTTTAGAATTTTTGTAAATAATTATTTAGTTAGTTTTTACGGTAGATAATTTTAGCCATGGTTGAGTTTTGAAGTACCAGACGACTAGGAATCATGGCACGGGTAGTGCAAGTAGCGTGCTTTGACTAGTGTTTAGCCATGGTAGGGGAATGCCGAGCCATAGGAGTGTCCTAACTAGGAAAACCAGGCCAAGTTATAGCATGACCATTATAAATAAGTTTAATTAATTATTATTATATTTATCGACTTGTAGGAGACCGGTTTGTATCGATTTAGCCCGAGCTGAGCCCGAACCGAATCCAAGCCTATGTGGACATATAGTGAGACCAATGATGACCGCGTAGGCACATTTTATGTGTGAAAATATTTCTTAAATTATTTTACAATTTGATATTGTATTCCTAATTATTAAATATTGTATAATATTAGTATTAATATTATTTAGGTATTTGACGACATTGTATGATTTTATGGAGCCAAATGAGGAGTGCGTAGGTTACGTTCACCAAACACTACCAATGGTTTATTTTTAGTATTATTAAATTTATTATTTTATCATTATTAAAGTAATTTTTGTGATTAAATAATCATTATTATTATTACTAGTATTATTATTATTATTGAATTGATTTATAGTAAATTTAATATATATATAGGTGTATATTGGTATGCATATATAAATGTATATATGTATATGTGAGTATATATACATAAATATATATATATATATATATATATAATATATATATATATATATATATATATATATATATATATATATATGTATATAATATGTAGATGTAGGTATTTGTATGTATATATAAATATAAATAATATATATGTATGTATGTATATATATATAAATACATATTATAGGGAATATATATAGCCATCGTATATATATATTGTATATATATATCGTATATATACCATATATATATATATTGTATATATATATATTGTATATATATAGATTGCCAAAACAAGAAGAAAAGAAGAACCAAAATAAATAGCTAACATCCCAGGCCCAGCTGACCACAGCAGGCCGGGCCCAACACCCCAGGCGCATGATTGAGCCTACTTCCCACAACCCATAAGAACCCGACCCCCCAACTGCAATCAATAGCATTTATAAACACACAGTAATCATCGAACATTCACACACGTATTTGAGAGTCGAACGAAGGAACGACAGCAGCAAACCCTAGCGCCGCGCTGCGCCACCCCAACCCCGACCTCGCGGGCGGTCCCAGCGCCGCCGCAAGACCGCCGCCGGCGCGGCAAGGCCGGAGCAGGCCGTGCGCGGAACCAAAACAGAAGCAGTGACAGAGCCCCGAGTCCCCGATTTTGTGGTACGCTTTCTCTGTCCATACTTGTTCGTTTTCGATTCTGTAAAGTTCTTCAGGAAGCCTATATAACCATATAGAAACCCTAGCAAATAGGACTCGACATAGAGAACCCATCAGTCCACAATTTTGATGCAAAGTCGACGAGAAACGATTTCGAAAACAGTGTTCAAACAGTCCCTAGTAGCCCTCTTTGGCGATCGATTCCTGTCAACTCACTAGGAATCTTAGAAAACTAATTGAAGACATTTGAAGATGACATGTAGGGCTTCATAACCTAATTCGTAGTTTCGAATTTTATCAACTATGCATGAAGAAATCAACCTTCAAAGTTCGAGAAAATAATGTTTTCAAAACTGTGAAAATTCAATAAAACCCTCCGGTACGACGTGCGTCCCGCCAATCTGGGCGACGTAGTCGCGAACGGAAATCATCGAAAGGTGCGTAACGACTTCATGGTTGTGTGGGCTTTGACGAAATTTAAATTGGTCGCGTGTGCGCGATGAATTTGATGCGTATCCGTCGAAATTCACCTTATCGTGCACTTAGCAAATTTCTCAATTACTTTGTGCACGCTCGTCAGATCTAGACGAAACTTGCACCATCAGTACCGTATCATTTTTCTGGTCCTGTATGCCAAGTTTGGTCCAATTCTGAGATAGTTGAATCGTACGTCGTTTCGCGGGCCCCACGGTCTGATTCAACGGGCGATTTTGTGTACGGCCCACTGAAATCCAACTTTGGACATACGATTGGGTTCGTATCGAAAAATCAGATCCATAGACATGTAGTTTGACAACTTTAGAGACCATTGACTCTGGCACGCTTTTCAGTGCAAAGCGGGTCCAACGGCGGACATCGTTTTTGCCCAAAATTACCGTTTTGCCCCTGTGTCCAGAATTGGACTTAAGGACAGGCAATCCTAGCTAATTTGAATATTCTGAGAATGTTGGTAACGTTTATTTCAGCTTTTGAAGACAGTTGTGATGACTTGGACTTTTTGACTTGTGATTGGCGATACATTGTTGGTTCTCCGTGCAACCCCGAGACAAGTATACCTTGCCTCCCTCTACAGTTTATTTACATGCATATTTCTATTATTATATAGTTCCACTAGTTGGTTACTACTTGTGATTTGTATATCGTACATGCTAGTATAGCTATAGTTCTTGTACATGGTTAGCCTTGTTAGTTCATATTGGATTGGTTCTCTCGTGTATCGTGATAGGGTCATGTCGTGTCTTCACCTGTGTCTTGACTGAGTGTGTCTGCAAGTATGTGTGAGTAAACTGCTATTCCTTGTCTTTCCTATAACCTGCGAGTCCACAATCGTGGCGAGGGTTGCCTTTGCACCTGCGAGTCCACACACGGGACAAGGGTGACTTGTCTTGAAACTGACCTGCGAGTCCACAATCGGGGCGAGGGTTGGTTATCCATTGATCTACCAGCAGTTCATTTATGCATACTTGATCCCGTATCCGTGTTTCATAGTTACCTGTCAGTAGCCATATGTCAGTTTCCTGTCTAGTTCCTGTGTATACCCTGTATATATTATTGCGTGATTAAACTGCTAGATAGGCATGTTTTATGTATCTTGCTAGTCCTCTGAGGACCTGATGATCTCTTCAGGTTTAGCGACTGCATGGAGTTAGTTAGCAGAGCAGGATGGTAGAGGATTGCGATGTTTGATACAGGTATTTGCTTGTGATATTTCTTTATTATCTTTTCGTGCTTTATATTCAGTACCATGAAATACTCTGCTTATTTATAGACTCATATCATTCTTGGAGTCTAATCGAACAATATGCTAATGGACTGTAGACCATGACCCATACTTATTTATTCTTGTTTTATGTGATTCACGTGGATTGAGATATACTTTAGATTAGACATGATACCCATGACCTTGACAGCTTATACGTACTCGAGTCGGGCTGGAGTCCGCTCGATACGTAGCTGGCTTGCTCACGAGCTCGCGTCCGAAAACCGGGTGCGGGTCGTGACAAGTTTTTGTAGTGGCCCATGCAGGTCAGAGCATATCGTATCGATTACGTAAATGTACTGATACGAGCCTGCGACCTTGACTAGACCTTAGAAATCTCAATCCACTCTGCCTTGAAAAATTCTCCTAGAAATTCTCTACGTCCTTGAAAATTCCAAATTTGCTCTCGATTATACTTCCTTGCTTTCCGTACCGTTGATTCTCGTCCCTTCCTATTTCGGAGTGACGAACGATCGTGCTGTCTAGAACTCATTAGAAATCCTTAAATTATAGTATATATTCCTTGACTATTGAATATTGGTTGTTTATATATATATATGAAGGATTACAGGTACCATATATTCTAGATATTTTGGTAGAATTAGTAGCCACTAGTTAGAATATTATAAGATTTTAGTGACATGTGTTCCAAGGGAGTAGTGTGACCTAAGGTGGGTAGAAGTCCTTGAGATTTCGCAAATACCAAATGACTAGAGAAGGCCATAAAATATTCTTGAGAAATTATGTTTGAGGAGATTAAGGTAATAGTAGACTTTGATTTTAAGACATAGTCATGAATTAGAATTTCGAGGACGAAATTATTTTTAAGGTGGGTAGATTTGTAGCTCCCCTTCCCGAAAATTCTTAAAATATATTTTATTTTATTATTTGAATTAAATAGTGATTTTTAGAATTTTTATAAATAATTATTTAGTTAGTTTTTACGGTAGATAATTTTAGCCATGGTTGAGTTTTGAAGTACCAGACGACTAGGAATCATGGCACGGGTAGTGCAAGTAGCGTGCTTTGACTAGTGTTTAGCCATGGTAGGGGAATGCCGAGCCATAGGAGTGTCCTAACTAGAAAAACCAGGCCAAATTATAGCATGACCATTATAAATAAGTTTAATTAATTATTATTATATTTATTGACTTGTAGGAGACCGGTTTGTATCGATTTAGCCCGAGCTGAGCCCGAACCGAATCCAAGCCTATGTGGGCATATAGTGAGACCAAGGACGACCGCGTAGGCACATTTTATGTGTGCAAATATTTCTTAAATTATTTTACAATTTGATAATGTATTCCTATTATTAAATATTATACAATATTGGTATTAATATTATTTAGGTATTTGACGGCATTGTATGATTTTATGGAGCCAAATGAGGAGTGCGTAGGTTACGTTCACCAAACACTACCAATGGTTTATTTTTAGTATTATTAAATTTATTATTTTATCATTATTAAAGTAATTTTTGTGATTAAATAATCATTATTATTATTACTATTATTATTATTATTATTATTGAATTGATTTATAGTAAATTTAATATATATATATAGGTGTATATTGGTATGCATATATAAATGTATATATGTATATGTGAGTATACACACACACACACACACACACACACACACACACACACACATATATATATATATATATATATATATATATATATATATATATATATATATATATATATATATATATATATATATATATATATATATATAAAATATATATATATATATATATATATATATATATATATATATATATATATATATATATATATATATATATATATATATATATATATAATATGTAGATGTAGGTATTTGTATGTATATATAAATATAAATAATATATATGTATGTATGTATATATATATATATATATATATATATATATATATATATATATATATTATATATATATAAAATATATATATATATATATATATATAAAATATATATATATATATATATATATATATATATATATATATATATATATATATATATATATATATATATATATATATATATATATATAAATACATATTATAGGGTATATATATAGCCATCGTATATATATCGTATATATATATTGTATATATATATCGTATATATATCGTATATATATATATATTGTATATATATATATATTGTATATATAGATTGCCAAAACAAGAAGAAAAGAAGAACCAAAATAAATAGCTAACATCCCAGGCCCAGCCCACCACAGCAGGCCGGGCCCAACACCCCCAGGCGCAGGACTGAGCCTACTTCCCACAACCCATAAGAACCCGAACCCCCAACTGCTATTAATAGCATTTATAAACGCACAGTAAGCATCGAACAATCACGCACGTATTTGAGAGTCGAACGAAGGAACGACAGAGCAAACCCTAGCGCCGCGCCGCGCCACCCCAACCCCGACCTTGCGGGCGGTCCCAGTGCCACCGCAAGACCGCCGTCGGCGCGGCAAGGCCGGAGCAGGCCGTACGCGGAACCAAAACAGAAGCAGTGACAGAGCCCCGAGTCCCCAATTTTGTGGTACGCTTTCTCTGTCCATACTTGTTCGTTTTCGATTCTGTAAAGTTCTTCAGGAAGCCTATATAACCATATAGAAACCCTAGCAAATAGGACTCGACATAGAGAACCCATCAGTCCACAATTTCGACGCAAAGTCGACGAGAAACGGTTTCGAAAACAGTGTTCAAACAGTCCCTAGTAGCCCTCTTTGGCGATCGATTCCTGTCAACTCACTAGGAATCTAGAAAACTAATTGAAGATATTTGAAGACGACATGTAGGGCTTCATAACCTAATTCGTAGTTTCGAATTTTATCAACTATGCATGAAGAAATCAACCTTCAAAGTTCGAGAAAATAATGTTTTCAAAACTGTGAAAATTCAATAAAACCCTCCGGTTCGACGTGCGTCCCGCCAATCTGGGCGACGTGGTCGCGAACAAAAGCATCGAAAGGTGCGTAACGACTTCATGGTCGTGTGGGCTTTGACGGAATTCAAATTGGTCGCGTGTGCGCGACGAATTTGATGCGTATCCGTCAAAATTTACCGTATCGTGCACTTTGCAAATTTCTCAATTACTTTGTGCACGCTCGTCAGATCGAGACAAAACTTACGCCATCAGGACCATATCGTTTTTCTGGTCCTGTATGCCAAGTTTGGTCCAATTCTGAGACAGTTGAATCGTACGTCGTTTCGCGGGCCCCACGGTCCGACTCAACGGGCGATTTTGTGTACGGCCCGCCGAAATCCAACTTTGGACATACGGTTGGGTTCGTATCGGAAAACCGGATCTGTAGACATGTAGTTTGATGACTTTAGAGACTATTGACTCTGGCACGCTTTTTGGTGCAAAGCGGGTCCAACGGCGGACATCATTTTTGCTCGAAATTACCGTTTTGCCCTTGTGTCCAGAATTGGACTTAAGGACATGCAATTCTAGCTAATTTGAATATTCTGAGAATGTTGGTAACGTTTATTTCAGCTTTCGGAGACAGTTGTGATGACTTGGACTTTCTGACTTGTGATTGGCGATACATTGTTGGTTCTCCGTGCAACCCCCAGGCAAGTATACCTTGCCTCCCTCTACAGTTTATTTACATGCATATTTCTATTATTATATAGTTCTACTAGTTGGTTACTACTTGTGATTTGTATATCGTACATGCTAGTATAGCTATAGTTCTTGTACATGGTTAGCCTTGTTAGTTCATATTGGATTGGTTCTCTCGTGTATCGTGATAGGGTCGTATCGTGTCTTCACCTGTGTCTTGACTGAGTCGTGTCTGCAAGTATGTGTGAGTAAACTGCTATTCTTTGTCTTTCCCACAACCTGCGAGTCCACAATCGTAGCGAGGGTTGCCTTTGTACCTGCGAGTCCACACACGGGGCGAGGGTGACTTGTCTTGAAACTGACCTGCGAGTCCACAATCGGGGAGAGGGTTGGTTATCCATTGATCTACCAGCAGTTCATTTATGCGTACTTGATCCCGTATCCGTGTTTCATAGTTACCTGTCAGTAGCCATATGTCAGTTTCCTGTCTAGTTCCTGTGTATACCCTGTATATATTATTGCGTGATTAAACTGCTAGATAGGCATGTTTTATGTATCTTGCTAGTCCTCTGAGGACCTGATGATCTCTTCAGGTTTAGCGACTGCATGGAGTTAGTTAGCAGAGCAGGACGGTAGAGGATTGCGATGTTTGATACAGGTATTTGCTTGTGATATTTTTTTATTATCTTTTCGTGCTTTATATTCAGTACCATGAAATACTCTGCTTATTTATAGACTCATATCATTCTTGGAGTCTAATCGAACAATATGCTAATGGGCTGTAGACCATGACCCATACTTGTTCATTCTTGTTTTATGTGATTCATGTGGATTGAGATATACTTTAGATTAGACATGATACCCATGACCTTGACAGCTTATACGTACTCGAGTCAGACTGGAGTCCGCTCGATACGTAGCTGGCTTGCTCACGAGCTCGCGTCCGAAAACCGGGTGCGGGTCGTGACACAACAGTATATGCAGAGAAACAGTTAAATCAATGAAATCCCAAACAACAATCAAACTCGAATCAAAATAGAAGAATAGGGTGTACAGGTATAGGGACATGTCCCTCGTGTCCAGGAATTGGGACACGTTGTGTCCAAACTAACATTCAAAATTTTAGAAAACTGGAAAAAAATACTCATCGTGCCGCCATGTCGATCGACCTAGGTCACGACACGAAGCACGTGAGGTCTCGTGCACGTGTCCATAGGTAGATGAGGTCTCAGGCTAGAGGGTCGACACCCTGTATCAAGTCCTAGGCGTGTCAGTGTCCGACGCGAATACCGTATCAGTAGGGAAAACCTGTCTGCACAGTTCGTGTACAAATCAGTGCGTGAGCAATTACTCCTCCGACACGACACAAGACAACACGAGACTCAAGGGGTGTGATGTCAGTCACTGCCCCTTGGTCTGTGCCAAGTGGCAGGCCGCCACGTAGCGTGTCGTATCCACAATGACACTCGGGTAGCAGGGCACTGCTGCCGTACGGGAACGTGCGTGTTCACGTGTCCAATCCGACACGACACAACACGATGGTCACCTCAGTCCAACAGAAATTGTAAGCGACATCAAACCCTAAATTTCTATTCAAACAAAAACAGCAAACAAGAACGAAATGCCCATTGTGGTATTTCGTCGAACACCTAGTATTCCCACTGATACGTATCCGATACGGACATATATTGGACACGAATCCTAACAATACCTATACCAACAGTTAGGGTAGACCTAGGGCTTCCTATATATGCAATTAGAACACCATTTTATGGAGTGGTTTCGAAATTACCTATGGGTTTGAAATGGCTCAAAAAGCCCCAATATGAGTGGTTCCTCAAGCTACCAAAACTCCTTCAAATTGGTCATTCCCTGAAATTTCTCACCATAGCCATAGAGAGCACAGTAATTAGAACCTATTGCAAGAAATTAGGAAGAAAAATGAGTTGAAATGGAGGAGTTATGGATTGGGAAAGAAAGGGGTTTACCTCTATTTTCAAACTTGCAATTTCCTAAAGGAGGCTAGCCCTAAGTGGTAGAGATATTAAATAGGGGTGTGGAACCCTAGGTGGCCGACCATAAATGCTAGGGTTAGGGTTTTGGTTTCACTAATTGGGTTATGGGCCTCTATGGGCCTTAAGCCATAAGTCATGGTTTATGAAATCACAAGTCATTAACCAACATATTAATTATCCCTATTTCCCCAATTTAATCCTAATGACTAGAGTATCATTAACTTAGGTCAAACTAGGGTTTCATAATCTAACCAAGTGGTCATGACTAGGGTTAGCTTCTAGGACAGTCTCCAAAGTCACTATGAGTCAAAGTCAAGAATAGCACTAAATTAAATTATACCAAAAATCACTTAAATTCCAATAATTCTAATTAATACTAACTAACACTAACCATGGTTAGCTAAGACTAGCTATGACTAATCTAGGTTAGGTCCAAACTAAGTTAGACTAATCACAATACATGGCAATCAATTAAATAATATTAAAATCACACCATTCTTAATAATATATTAAATTCCAAATAATATATATTAAATTCAATATGACAAAAATATCCTCAAACTGGAAATGATAAATGAAACACCCTAATCACATGGCTAGGCTCTAGGTCAAGCTGTCTCTAGTGTTACTCTAGCAAAATACCAAAATTACAAGTCTTAGTTTAAATAGTTTAAAAATGATTAAAAATCACCAAAAATTATAATATGAAATAAATATCAATAAATAATAATTATAATTACAAAATTTCAAAATTACCCTCATCTGGAAAACTGGGTGTTACAATCCTACCCACCTTAGAAAAATTTTGTCCTCGAAATTAAGATGATCGTACCCCTTCTAGGTCAAACCCCAACAATCAAGGTCAATAGAAAACATATCTAAATCATGCAATTGGAAAGATAGCATATAGGATTTTGGTAAGTGGTATCAGTCTGAGGTCTCATCTAGCCATTCTAGTCATATTAGATCAAAAGCAATCATAAGGTATCAAAACATACAATAATATGGTAGGGTGCATCAATTATCAAAGACTGGCTAAGATATAGGTCAAGGACTCACCTCCAACTAGGTCTGGTGGCTGGAACTCCCTCCCGAAGGCGGAGTCTTGGCTGGGATAAGTATAGCAGGACAGTCTCGCAGCATGTGTTCAGTTGACCCACATAACAGGCACACCCCTCTTCTCTTCCTACAGTAGTCCCATAAATATCCAGGCTTCTTACAGAAGGTACAGGTAGGCACTATCTCAGTTGGCCTCTGCTGAACAGGAGTCTGGACTTGGTAGGCTGGTCTAGGCTGATAGTCTGGGTGCTCATGGGGCTCTGGGTATACACTGCTCCTCGTCCTCTCATAACTAGGCTCTCCTCCTGAATGTACCAAATCCTACAACAATTGGATCCCGTGGCCCTGCTCCTTCAGGATCTCAGCCTGAACTCTCTGTGCCTCCAACACATTCCAGAGATGTTTGGATATCTGAGCTCCATCAGAAAACAAACATGCCGAGGGTATGGTATGGGGTACCGCTCCTGGAGGCAGAGGAGGAGGCGGGGAAGGACTCTTGGTCTCAGAACTTAAATAAATCATACGATTTAAAAGGACGACATACAGGGTCATGGCATACGGTGGTAGTGAAAGTCTCATCTAGGTATACTAGTTATGCTAAACCAAAACGGTCATAGGGTATCAAACATACAAGCAATCAGGGGTGTTAAACTGGAAAAGATACAGAAATAACAAATCATTAAAACTGTAAGGCAGTCTACCATCCTATATGAAAACTGGTACTTATCAGAAAATAGAATAAGATAACTACTAATCATCTATAAAGGGGTACTATTTAAGAAAATCAAAACCAAAAGTTTAAGCAACGAAAGTCAATAGCATTGAATCCAATCACAATATAATATATATAGAAAGAGAGAGTGTTAGAGAGGAAAAAGCTAACATTATGTAAAGGTTATGTGGTTAGTGTGTGTATGGGTGTATGTAGACATGTTCATATGGTTAGATAGTAGGCTTGTGTGTGTGAAATATACATGAAAGTATATAGGAGGATTTGGGTCTCAAAACAATAGCTATCAAGTTACACTATTCATGGCATATTGGTTAAACAGTCTACAAGGCACAAGCTATTTACTCATAACATGCATGGCTAACCATATATATATGTATATCTATATGTATAGAGAGGTAGAGATTTAATTATGGATCTATATACATTATAACATGTATGCATAAACTATATATATCTATATAGATTTATGAACATAACATGGAGATGAAGGGTTAGGTTTATATGGCAGTTGTGAACATTAGTGTAGAGTGTCAAGTATACATGGGTTAAAACTTGAAATGAAGGGTTCAATCATTCAGTTTAGTTCAACATTACATATTAATCCGAAATTGAACTACACATTTGAAAGCAATGTAAAAATGTTAACATGTATTCAGTTTTCAGGATTTTGGAGAAATTCGAACATCAAAACCAACCCAACGTTTACCACAACCACAACCTAACATGTAAGAGTATGAAACCTAACAATATATCCCTACATACAACAATGTATACGGCTCAAAATATTACATTTAAAAAAACTGCAAATTGACTAATCACTTAGAATTCAGGCTTAAAGGGTTAATATACACACAGTCTCAGATTTGACAAATTCAAACACAAAACTCAACCAATTTCTTTAAACTTGAAACCCTGTATATAACATACATGTGCAGTAATGTAAACAACGACTAATAACATGAAATTTACATTTAATTTACGAATTTAATCTGGAAAACAGAGAACTAGTCACTGATACTGTACTATATTAAAAATATTAGGATTTTGAGAAATTAACATCAAACATATTAATATGCATTTAGATAGGTTGGTAATCAAGTGTAGCATGCATACGTGTCAGGCAAGTATCTGTGTCCACAATATATATATATATATATATATATATATATATATATATATATATATTAAGGTAATACAAGAAAGAATGGCAAGAAGGAAATAATGATAAAATCTGTTCTGCTTATCTGTTTAAAAGAAGAAACCATTTTGAAACCAGAGCTATAATATCAAATCCAAGTTAAGGTTTAGCAAAATCATCAATTCATTATATTAGGAAAAAGAAAAAGAAATTATAGCAAGAAGTTACACTAGATTTATAATAACAGCTAAGCTACTCCTACTCATACTCCTGCTCCTAAGTTATTTAATGGTGGAATACAATTTATAACAACAGAATGGTACGATAGAGATGATATGTTTAAAAACCTTCTCAAGATACAATCTGATAATCATATACGTCTGTCCAAAATCATGTTACTCAGAGTCCTCTCCATGCCAGTAAGCAAGGCTGCGATAAACGATAGATTCCATAACTGGGGCATGCACCTCTATAATCATGTCGTCTGGAATTCTCGCTATGCCGACTAGTATAGCTACGAAAAATTCCAAATCTCATAACCATGATACGTACATCCGAAGTCAGGTCTCTATGTTTCTGCTACGCCAGCTAATATGGCTGCGATAAACTACAGGTTCCATAATCAAGTAGACGTTTTACCATCCCTGTTATTCCCGTCAACATATGTTATCAGAAAATATCGTAACTCAGACCATAAAATTTATCTCAATAGGAAAATCAAAATCAACAACGATCCATCAAAATCAAATTTAATAATCAAGGAGTGAGAGCGAGCAAAACAAGGAAAAGGATTTCAAATTGAAGTTTAAATAAGATTCTCAAGGGTCATCCCTGGAATCTCTCAAGGAGTCCTAACTGTGATTGAGTACCCTCCAAAAAAAAATTCTAATCCTACTGCAGGCTGTAGTGATACTCTAGTTCGAATACCACTACATAAACTCGACCTGCATGGGCCACCACTAAAAACGTGTTACGATCCGCACCCTAGAGTAAGGGCACGAGACGTGGGTACGTCCAGCCTACGCCGCAGTATCGACGGTAGAACGCTGTCCTAGGTCAAACATCTAACAATATAAATGTACATGTACAATATATACTCTCCGAATGGAGGTGACATAGCAGATACAGTCTCAATCACATCTAAGGTAGATCATGAAAAGATAGATAGATAGATAACCAGAAATGGAAATACAGAGATACAATCCAGAAGTCTAAGTGTCTAAATAAATACATATCCCAAATAACATCTCAGAATCTCAATACAGTAATCCAGAAAAGATAATAAAGACATCCTAATCTAGGAGAGTGTCATCAACTGCTAGTGGGTCCAAGTCACAAGTGTTGTCTAAAGCTGCACCATGAGGGGTAGACACCAGAGCCTCATCATTCACTGTAAAATTTTCAACAGGTCCAGTCAGGACAGGAGCGAGTACAGTACATCTCAACAAAATCATAACAGGTTAGGAAATATAAACATGCTAGAGAGTAAGATACAAGAAACTGAAGAATAACATGATGAAAAAAGGAAGACTGTAAATAAATAGCTACCGTATATAGAGAACTAACAGTGACTAGTGATTCAGAGCACAAGATGGTTATGTAAACGGCACGATGTTGTACACGAGTAATCTACAGAGGTTTGTACACGAGTAATCTACTGGATTGATTATATAACCACTTCTACTCCCCAGCCCTAATCAATACACAAGGATCTAGCCAAGTTATGTTATTGTACACGAAGGTCATGTGAATATATGATTATACACGATTTCACACGTTTCGTACACGAATGTCACGAATACAAGGAGTACACGATGCTCATGATAAAGTACACGAACACGAATACCCGATGTATTCGCTAAGGGGATAACATCGTACGACAAGATCCATATAGTACTAATCCGTGTTACCAACGTGTCAGCATCATGTAAAGTAATCTAAAGCAGGAAATATAATCCTAAACAAGATATGAAATGATCAGAGAATGTAATCGCCTGTATCCTGAGTATCCGAAGAGTATCTACTGTCCGAGGAGTGGTGTCTGTCTCCTATAGAACAGTACAAGTCACTATGAGTCTAAAATGATAATAAGATGCAATTCAATACATTCTACATGAATCTAGGTCAATCTAGACCAAAGTTAACTCTTGGTCAACTCTGGTCAACCCTAGAAGTCAAACTAGGTCAAACCTAAGTCAAACAAGTCTATACCAGTCTAACTAGTCTATTCTATCAAGCACACATCAAATCTAGATTATACAAGTCTAACTAGACTCTATACTGGCATGCAGACACACCATAGGCCATGTGCCCTAGGCTATAGGCCCATTAGGCAATATCATGCCTAAAACCAACCACATATCACAATTACACATATCAATATATGTATCTAATATAATATAGTACACACATTATAACATATAGGCTACCTATAATATGCATCTCATATATATATATATATATATATATATATATATATATATATATATATATATATATATAAAATATATATATATATATATATATATATATATATATATATATATATATATATATATATATATATATATATATGAGATGCATATTATATATATATATATATATATATATATATATATATATATATATATATATATATATATATATATATATATAATATGCATCTCATATATATTTTTTTTTTTTTTTATATGCATCTCATATATATATATATATATATATATATATATATATATATATATATATATATATATAATATGCATCTCATATATATATATATATATATATATATATATATATATATATATATATATATATATACATAGAAGGATAGGAAATAGGCAAGTGATTGTGTACATGTGTGTGTGTGGGGTTGATATGAAAGTGTCAAAGAAAATTAGAGTGTGTGTGTTGTGAGACAAGAGAGTGTCATGTGTAACAAGTGTCATGAGAGTGTTATAGAGTATATAGATACCTGTTTGTTAAACAGAAAATAGAAAAAACAGGGAGGTGAATAAGCTAACATGTGAAACTAGTGACAGTGTCATGTGGGCATGTGTGTGTATATGTAGTAACCTGTGGACAGTGAGTGTACATTTGTGTGAGAGTGAGAGTGAGGGAATGTGGCAAGGAGTAGACTGGAAAACTGTAAACAAAACCCAGGTTTTAGTATTCAGGAACATGAGAACTAAATGACAGTTAGGAAGTGGCATGTGAGCATGGTGTCTGAATAGATAGAAAACAGTGTACAACTCAGGTTGCAATGACTGTTCATATCCATTTGAAAACCCTTCAACCCATGACAACATATAACATAACAGTAAACTCAATGTGAACCCAATCTAATCATGTAAAAGTAACATTAAAATCAGTTAGAAATTGGACTTAGAGTTAGCAATCAATTTCTAAATCTAAAAAAAAATAGTGAACCATAAATCTCAGTTCTGGCATATCAGGGATATTTCAAATGACAGTTTATATGGGAATCAATTTGACAGTTTAACAGTTCATTGAAATCCATTCCCAGGTTTCAAAAATTCATGTGACAGTTAACAAATGAAACAATGAGCTAACAATATGGTGTAACCTAGAAATCAGTGATATGGGAAACTGAAAATCATCTCAGGTTATTAAGAAAACTCTTTGACAGTTCATAAGGAATGAAATAAATCTCAGGTATCTAATAACCAATCCACATTTCAGTTTAGAATAGGAATCAAGTTCAGTTCTAATTCTCAGAAAATAGGAAGAGATAGGGTATCATCATAACAGTTGCAATGTGATGAGTGAAGAGTGCAAGCAACCATGTGTGTGTAAATGTGTGAGTATAATGTGAAGTGTGTGAGCTGTTAAGGTGAGTGTCCTGTGTGTATAGGGCTTAGCTTAAATACATTTGTGTGACAACAAGTGAAATGATATTATTCCCAGGTTAGCAACAGTTTACAGTTGGCCATTCAGTATTTTAGGAAATCAGCTTGAAAACTCAGGATTTCAGGAAAGTAGAAAAGTACAAACACAATGCAACACACAACTCTAACCAATCTGGCACATGAACTATATAGCCTAACATTATACACATATTGAAACCTAGAAATGAATGTTTATATCTAATCATATCAATTCGAAATCAAATCCCAATCTCAGGAAACAACAGTATATGCAAGAAAACAGTTAAATCAATAAAATCCCAAACAACAATCAAACTTGAATCAAAATAGAAGAATAGGGTGTACAGGCATAGGGATATGTCCCTCGTGTCCAGGGAGGGTTCCTCGTCTCCAGGAATTGGGACACGTTGTGTCCAAACTAACATTCGAAATTTCAAAAAACTGGAAAAAAAATACTCATCGTGCAGCCATGTCGATCGACCTAGGTCACGACACGAAGCACGTGAGGTCTCGTGCACGTGTCCATAGGTAGATGAGGTCTCAGGCTAGAGGGTCGACACCCTGTATCGAGTCCTAGGCGTGTCAGTGTCCGATGCGAATACCGTATCAGTAGGAAAAACCTGTGTGCACAGTTCGTGTACAAAATCAGTGCAGGAGCAATTACTCCTCCGACACGACACAAAATGACACGAGACTCAAGGGGTGTGATGTCAGTCACTGCCCCTTGGTCTGTGCCAAGTGGCAGGCCGCCATGTGGCATGTCGTGTCCATAGTGACACTCGGGTAGCAGGGCACTGCTACCGTGCGGGAACGTGCGTGTTCACGTATCCAAACCGACACGACACAACACGATGGTCACCTCAGTCCAACAGAAATTGATAAGCGACATCAAACCCTAAATTTTTATTCAAACAAAAACAACAAACAAGAACGAAATGCCCATTGTGGCATTTCGTCGAACACCTAGTATGCCCACTGATACGTGTCCGATAGAGACACGTATTGGACACGAATCCTAACAATACCTATACCAACAGTTAGGGTAGACCTAGGGCTTCCTATATAAGCCATTAGAACACCATTTTATGGAGTGGTTTCGAAATTACCTATGGGTTTGAAATGGCTCAAAAAGCCCCAATGTGAGTGGTTCTTCAAGCTACCAAAACTCCTTCAAATTGGTCCTTTCCTGAAATTTCTCACCATAGCCATAGAGAGCACAGTAATTAGAACCCATTGCAAGAAATTAGGAAGAAAAAGGAGTTGAAATTGAGGAGTTATGGATTGGGGAAGAAAGGGGTTTACCTCTATTTCTAAACTTGCTATTTCCTAAAGGAGGCTAGCCCTAAGTAGTAGAGACATTAAATAGGGGTATGGAACCCTAGGTGGCCGACCATAAATGCTAGGGTTAGGGTTTTGGTTTCACTAATTGGGTTATGGGCCTCTATGGGCCTTAAGCCATAAGTCATGGTTTATGAAATCACAAGTCATTAACCAACCTATTAATTATCCCTATTTCCCCAATTTAATCCTAATGACTAGAGTATCATTAACTTAGGTCAAACTAGGGTTTCATAATCTAACCAAGTGGTCATGACTAGGGTTAGCTTCTAGGACAGTCTCCAAAGTCACCATGAGTCAAAGTCAAGAATAGCACTAAATTAAATTATACCAAAAATCACTTAAATTCTAATAATTCTAATTAATACTAACTAACACTAACCATGGTTAGCTAAGACTAGCTATGACTAATCTAGGTTAGGTCCAAACTAAGTTAGGCTAATCACAATATATGGCAATCAATTAAATAATATTAAAATTACACCATTCTTAATAATATATTAAATTCCAAATAATATATATTAAATTCAATTAAATTTAATATGACAAAAATATTCTCAAACTGGAAATGATAAATGAAACACCCTAATCACATGGCTAGGCTCTAGGTCAAGCTGTCTCTAGTGTTACTCTAGCAAAATACCAAAATTACAAGTCTTGGTTTAAATAGTTTAAAAATGATTAAAAATCACCAAAAATTATAATATGAAATAAATATCAATAAATAATAATTATAATTATAAAATTTCAAAATTATCTTCATCTGGAAAACTGGGTGTTACAAGCTGTTCAACAAGAAAAGGAGAATGAATTTATGCAGTTGAAGCAAAGGAATATGACAGTACGGCAGTACGCAGCAGAATTTAAGAAACTGGCCAAATTTGTTGGATCATTCTTGCCTACAATGGAGAGTGGCACTCGGCAGTTCGAAGTGGGTCTGCGTCCCTCTATCTCTGCTCATGTGTCAGTTCCGAAATACAAGACAATGCGCGAGTCCCTAAATCACGATCCCTGGCTTGAGTGCCAATATCCTCCACCTGCTGTCGGTACTATGCATATATACAATCATAAGTGCCCTAGCCATGAGGCAGGAAACAATACGACCAAGTGTCCGAACAACGGGCACTAAGGCGGATACCAATGACGGAACACAGGACCTCACTGTAACAGATGTCGCCGATTCGGACACCTAGCCGTCGATTGCGAAGTTCTTGAAGGAGGATGCTGGAACTGTGGTAAAAAGGGACACTTCAGTTCAAGTTGCCCGACCAAGAGACCGAACACAACAGCGCCTCAGCAGCAGCAACATCGTCCAAGGAACCAGGGTCTAGCGCCTCAAGTCCAACAACCCGTGCCACAAAATAGTCAAGACCCTCGTCCTAATACCCAGGGTCGCGTCTATGCCATGACTCAAGATGAGGCGTTCGCCTCTGATACAGTCGTGACAGGTATACTGCTTTTCAATAATAAACCTGCTCGTGTACCGTTTGATTCAGCCGCTACATATAGTTTTATAACGGCAGATTTTATTGATGAACACAAATGCTCTATGGCACCATTAGGTTATACCTTAGTGTTAGCACTCTGTCGAGCACACAAATCACTGTAAACGCTATCTGTAGAGATGGCTGCATATTTATTGGTGGGAGAAAATTGACTCTAGATACGATAGTTCTGGACCTTAAGGACTACGACATCATTCTGGGGATAGATTGGCTCAGCGCTTGCTCGGCCACCATTGACTATGTAGGAAAGAAGGTCACCTTCCGTCTACCGGGGAAGCCCAATTTCTGTAACTCGTATGGCGAAGCATCAGTAGCCTGTATAGTGATCTCGGTAATTTTTGTTCGACGGATACTACATTTTGGATGTGAAGGCTACTTGGCGTCTGTTTGAGACATGTGATAGGATGGTGCAAACAAGGATCAAATCGACGTTATGGCAGAATTCCTAGACGTATTCTCGGACGAGCTAGCCGACATGCCACTCGATCGAGAAATTGAGTTCACTATCGATACATTCTCCAACACTCGACCGATTTCTAAGGTCCCGTATAGAATGGACCCTAAAGAATTAAAAGAACATAAGGTACAGTTACAAGAATTGCTCGACAAAGGGTTTATTCGTCCTAGCGTCCCGCCATGGGGTGCACCTGTGTTGTTCGTCAAGAAGAAGGATAGGTCAATGCGGCTCTGCATTGACTACAGAGAATTGAATAAAGCTACCGTTCGAAACAAATATCTCCACGATTTGTTCGATCAGATCCAAGGTGCTACGGTGTTTTTGAAGATTGATCTTCGATCGGGTTATCACCAGCCCAGGGTCAAGCCAGAGGATGTGTCGAAGTCTTCCTTCTGCATTCATTACGGCCACTACGAGTTCTTATTGATGCCATTCGGCCTGACTAACTCTCCTGCCGCCTTTATGGATCTAATGAATCGGGTATTCCGTTCGTTCCTCGATAAATTCGTAGTAGCCTTTATAGACGATGTCTTCGTCTACTCGAAGGATCAAGCACAACATGTAGAACATCTGCAGACCGTACTCCAGACCCTCCGAGATAATTCATTATTTGCAAAGAGAAGCAAATGTGAGTTCTGGCTTAATAACTTATCTTTTCGTAGGCACATCATCTCCCCTGGAGGCATTTCAATTGATCCGAAAAAAGTCGAGGCAGTTGTTGATTGGAAACGGCCCGCATCTGTCACTGAAATTTGAAGCTTCCTCGATTTGGCGAGATACTATAGATGCTTCGTGAAGGACTTTACGAAGATCGTATCGCCCTTGACTCGCCTCACACAAGAGGGAGTCACGTTCGTGTGGTCAAACGACTGTGAAGCTTCATTCCAGGAGCTAAAACAGCGGCTCATTTCGGCCCCGATACTTGCTCTTCCTGAAGGGACAGAGGGATTTTAAACTTCAAAGATGCTTCTGGCCAGGTTTTGGGGTGTTTTCTCATACAATAGGATAAGGTGATATCTATTACTTCCAAATAGCTAAAGCTGCATAAGAAGAACTATCCCACTCATGACCTATAATTAGCGGCAGAGCTGATGGCTGTAACTATCTTTATGGCATGGTGTACAGGATTTATACGGGCCATAAGAGCCTCAAGTATCTCTTCACCCAGAAAGAACTAAATTTGCGGCAGAGGTGATGGCTGTAACTGATTAAAGACTACGATTTATCGATCGACTATACGTCGGCAAGGGAAATGTTATGGCAGATGCGCTGAGTTGGAAGTATATAGCTCACTATCCATCAACAGTCGACTACTGCGTGACCTAGAAGGAATGGGCATAGAACTTCAAGTTCAATTTGTGGGTGCACAGCTGGTACAATTGCGGCTAGAACTAAGCCTATTAAAAAGATCAAATCTGCTTAAAAAGATGACCCATACCTGAAGAAGATGCGGAAGCTGATATCAATATGCAAGGTATCTAACTTTGCAGAGGACGAGTCAGGAACGTTGCGAGTGAAGGACATGCTATGTGTTCCGGATAATCTAAAACTTAGAAAGGAGATAATGTCGGAAGCGCATTATACGAAATATTTTTTTTATCCTGGCAGCACCAAGATGTATAAGGACCTCCGTATTGTCTTTTGGTGGTACGGTATGAAGAGAGATATAACACTCTTCGTGTCATAATATATGGCCCGTCAGCAGGTTAAAGTTGAGCACCAGCGACCGGGCAGGGAGATACAGAACCTTGCCATTCCAGAAGAAAATGGGATCATGTCACTATGGACTTTGTTGTTGGCCTGCTGAAGATGCCACGGGAGAATGATGCCATCTGGGTCATCGTCGATCGATTAACCAAGTCAGTATACTTTATTGCCATTAAAGTCACTTGGAGCGTCGATCGTCTTGTTCAAATCTATCTTGATGAAATAATTCGGCTACACGGGATTCTAGTATCCATTGTCTCAGATCGGGATGGACGATTTATGTCACGCTTCTGGTACAGTCTTTAGTCAGAAATGGGGACCAAGTTAAAGTTTAGCTCAGCATATCATCCTCAAACCGATGGTCAAACAGAGCGGGTGAATCAGATTCTCGAAGACATATTATGACTCTGTGCAATCGACTTGAAGTCAAGCTGGGATGTTCATCTACCGTTGGCCGAATTTACATATAACAACAGCTATTAGTCCAGCATCCAAATGGCTTCGAATGAAGCTTTGTACGACTGAAATTATAGATCGTCTATTTGTTGGGATAAAATTAGGGAATGGCAGATACTCGACCCGGAACTGGTGGAGCAGACTGTGCAAAAAGTTAAGTTAAAACGGAAGAGATTAAAGATAGCACAAAGTCGACAGAAGAGCTACGCCGACACTCACCGACGACCCCTTGAATTCTTGGAGGGCGATCACGTGTTTCTGAAAGTCATGCCTATGCATGGAGTCACGAGATTTGGAGCTAAAGAAAAGTTGAGTCTATGATTTGTCGGTCCTTTCGAGATATTGAAGCGAGTCATCCCAGTAGCTTACCAGATTGCATTGCCGCCAGCATTGTCGGATGTGCACGATGTCTTCCACGTCTCTCAGTTACAAAAGTACGTACACGATCCGAGCCATGTGGTAGATTTTGGTCAGCTGAATCTGAAGGTAGACTTATCATATATAGAAGAGCCCGTACAAATTTGGAGCGCAGGAATAAACTGCTTCGAAATCGTGCTATCCCTCTCGTTTGTGTGCACTGGAAGAACCAGGCAGTCGAAGAGTCGACCTGGGAGCTTGAGTCCAAGATGAGGGAAAAGTTTTCTTCTCTATTTTTCTAGCGATAGGTTCTTTTCTTAAGTTTCAAGAACGAAACTCTTTCTTAGTTGGTTATGGTATAGTGTCCCATCCCTACATTGTGTTCCGTTCTCCGTATACGGGGTGCGCGAGAAAGGAACACTGTATGCTATCGATTCGGTTGGAACCAATTGGTCGGGATCGATCGAATCGGTTGAACGGGAACAATTGAATTAACATCCTTTTCTCGTTATAGAAAGGCTTCTTTGGAATCAATTCCTATATTTAGCGGGTTGCACCTTGAGGATTAGCTCTGCGGCTGAGTTAGGAGAGACCTCCCGTTGCTTTGCTTTTTATGCCGCACTTGTTTTATCTTTGGCTTTGGTTTTCGTGAATGTTTTCGATAGTTTTTATGACTTGCATTTTGAACTTCGTGTTTGTATTGAATTCCTTGAATAACACAGTGTTCTAATCAGTTGCTTATACGATTGCAGGTGATCGCGTAGGCGACGTCTAAGCGCAGCCAACCAGTTCCTCTTCTGAAACAAAGACTAAGGTGGGTGGCTTGACCTCCTTTACCTCATCCCTCTGATTCAAATCAAGAACTTGGGATAACTGTATCAAGTTAGAGTGAATTACTTTGAAAATATAAGTTTTGCATCAAAAAGAGAAAAGATAAGGTTCTAGAAAAGATAGAATTATTTCATGATCCGCAAAACAAAAAATGAATCGATTATATAATTATCACAACGATATCATAAAATGTGCCTTGAATAACTTGTTAACTTAGCACGATTATGAACAACTTATATACAAGGGCGATTGTTTCTTCGGACTAGGGGTGAGCAAAAAATGGTTTTACAACCGAAAATCGACCCGACCCGACCCGAAATAGAGCTTCGGGTCAGTTTTTTAAAAATTGGGTCGTAGTTCGGTTTCAGTATATGAGTAAATTGGTTTTCGGTTCGGGTTACGGGTTTGCTATTCGGTTCCCAACCCGAACCGAAAATCGGCAAGTAAAGTTACCTAAATACCCCCTCACATATATATACCTAAAAAACCCCTAAATCTAACATAACTTTCTCTCTTTTCATTTGGTCAGCCGTCGCTGTTCCCTCTCTCGAAAGAGCCCCTCCAAAAAAAAACTTTTTCTCGCTCGACGCCCTCATCGGCCGCCTCCTGGCCGCTTTCAAGGAAAACGGGGTCGCCCCGAGGTCTCCTCCGCGCGAGTGCTCTCGACGCCCTCATCAGCCGCCTGCGATGAGGAGCAGCTGTCGCTGGCGGCAATCTCCTCCGTGCGAGTCCTCTTGATGCCCTCATCGGCCGCTCGTGGTGAGAAGCAGCTGTTGCCGGCGGTGGTCTCCTCCGTACGAGTGCTCTCGATTAGGTGAGGAGCAACTCTCGCAGTTTTTACTTTATTGATTTGCTAATTTTGCATTTGTTAATTTTCCATTTGTGGTCTCTTTAGTCCTCTCCATTAGCATTTATTGATTTTGCAATTTTTCATTAAAATTTATATTTTCTGCCCTTAATTAAGATGATTCTGTAATCATTCTTCTTATGCTTAAGAAGTCCCACTTGAAGAACTTGCTTCTCATATTCTTTTTTCACTAACAAGAAAACCCACTTGAAGTACTTCTTATGCTTTTTTGTTCTTATGCTTCTGTAATGAAGAGGTTTTAATTTTTTGGTTCAGTTCCACTTGAAAACCCACTTGTTTCTAAGCATAGCATAAAACCGAACCGACCGAAAATCGAACTGAGTTAACTCAGTTTGATTTTGTTCGGTTTTAATAAATTCGGTTCGGTTTTCGATTTTTAGAAAAAAAAGGTTTTCGGTTTAGTCGGTTTTTAAAAATTCGGTTCGGTTTAAACCGAAGCGAACCGTAGCACACCCCTACTTCGGACGGTATTCCGGGGCTAGGGGACCTATCCGGCCTAGAAAGAAACACGATAGCTAAAAAAATGGCACGATGTAGGGACGGGGCACTACAGGGAGGGGGTGGCATCGACGATGTGGAGGGGGGACAATGGCGACGGGGGGGAGGTGGTATCGACGATGGGGAGGGGGTAACGGTGGCGGGGATGGGGGACAGCGTCGACGGGAAGGAAGGGATGACGGAGGGGATGGGCAGCGGCGGCGGGGAGGGGGCAGTGGCGGGAAGGAGGCAGCGACCGGGGGGTAGTGGCGGCGGGGAGAGAGAGGTGCAGTGGCGGCGGGGAAGGGGAAGAACGGGTGTAGGTGTTTTAGACAAAAAAGAATGAGGGGTATTTTCGTAAATTTTTTTTGGTAAAAGCTGTTGACTGTCCGTTCTGGACGATTTCCGTCCAAAATGGGGGGAGACTTAGATTTTTGGAAAACTGTGGAGTGCACCTTAAAATATGGTAAATAAAGTGGGGGCCAAGTCAAAATTTCTCTTTTTGAATTTTGTCATAATTATGGTCTACATGAACTACTTGTACGTTTGGATGAATACTATTTTATAAATTAAAATCTGACAAATTCATCCTTTGTGTGTTTAGATGTTAATACTAAAGAGGTGAATATTTTTTTAAAGGGTTTACCTGACAATTGTTGGGGTAGCTATTATAAGATATTTTTAAAGTACTAATTATGAGTGGTTTGATTTTAGGCTGTTTAGAGTAGCGACTTTTAAATCAATATAACAGATGATTGATAATTTATTAACGAACGGTTCTGATTTTTTTATTTATAATAAAATTACTTATGTGTCCATATATAAACAAAAGCCCTCACAAATAAATCATACCATTGCCTTCCAAACAATAGCTTATACACTCATTTAACTTGCAACTATAAATGGGTTGGCAAGTAGTAAATTGTAAATGTTAAGAGTAAACATTCACTACACACTAAATAGGCATCAAAAGTTTATGGCAATCATTCAGTACCATATCAAATGGACCGTAAAAATTTAAAAACTTACCTCTGGAGGAAGTAGCCGTCGTATTGGATCTCAAGATAAACAAAGATAAGAAAGAAAAGAATATGACAGAATACTAATAGTTGTAGTTATATTTTTTGATAATGATATAAAAATAGAAATTCTTAAAACAACCGTTATTTATACAGACAACCAATCAAAACTACTTCGGTTTTATTTCTACCTGGGGCTACGGATGAGCATTTCAGGTTCGGTTTGGATTTTTAAAATTTTGCTTTATTCAATTTTATTTCTACCTGGAGTTCCGGGGAGCATTCGATTTATTCAGTTTCAATCAAAACGAAATAGTTAAAACCAAATAAAAATGAAAATTTAAAAATCTAAACTGAACCCGAACCAAAATGAACTATAATCAAAATCCGATCTGAACTGATATAATATAGATTCAGTTTATTCAATTTATTTTGTTAGATTATTTTATTGTCTAATGGGTCGGATCCAAAGTTTGGAAGTGGTAATTAATTTCTGGAATCATTCCCACTGGGATTCGAACTCCGCTCACAAGGGCCATATGACTCCACACTAACTACTTGGGCTAGCGGTCATTGGCTTTTTATAAGTTGTTTTGTTTTGTTTTTTTTGTGTTCGACGATACGCAAGAGACTTTGTGCATGCTTACATTACATGTCTGTTGGACCCACTGCCCCTCAACTCCTAGCAAATAAATGTAAGGAATAATACTATCCCGTGGATAAATCCATTGATCTTCTGTCACTCAGCCATGGTCTTATACCACTACCAAAATAAATCATATTAGCGACGCCATGGGTCGTCGCTAAACTGAAAAAACGTCACTAATTTCTTTTGGTGACGAAATTAGTGATGAAAATACCATATCGCGTAATATATGGTCGCTAACTAAGAATATGTCGCTGTTCGTCGCCATGGCGACGTCCTTTGCCGACGTCTTACGTCGCTAGCATTTTATTGGTCTAGCGATGTTTGTCGACATAGCGTTGCTAATTAGCGACGTAGCAATTTGTTGCTAATTGTCGCTGGCAATTCAAAGCGATGCAGTCTGCGAAGTTTAGTAACGTTTACTTTGACAATTTGGATTTGTCATGTCACGTATTTGGCGACATTTTCGATACTAGCTAGCGACGTTCTGATACGTACATAGCGACGTTCTGTGGCGTAAGCTGATATTTTTTGCTGACATGTCAAATTTGTCATGTCATTACTGTAGCGACGTTTAACGACGCTCTGTGACATTTTTTCAGGTTAGCGACGTTCTAATACATCTCAACTGTTACGACCCGCTTCTTAATATTTGGATACGAGTCAGACACGTCCAGCCTATGTTGGAAGACTCAACGTAGTAAGCTGTAAACATCTAAGGAAAAACTCCAAGAATAACATGAAAGTAAACATCATAGCATCTAACCGTCCCAGAATGATCACCATAATCTACAAGTCATAATATGATTTATACATAAAAGTACCAGAGACAAATCCGGTAACAAGAATGAAATATAACTATGAACTCTCAATATGCAACATCTAGAAGTAAAGCTAAACAAATCTAAACCTGTAACCTCTAGCTAAGTCATGGATCCATCATGCTCAGCTAAAATCTCGGGATCTGGCCCGTAAGGTGGAACAGTATCCTCAAGTACACCTGCAACATATCCAGTCAGGAGCGGAGCAAAGTACAATTGTAGGTAATGAACAAGAACATCATGATATGGACAATAGTACAAGAGAACATGAAATATAAAGTACAGGAAAAGAACATGAAAGTACATGAATGTAAAGTACAGAAAGTACAGAAAATAAAGTACAAGAATTAAATCCTGAACCTGAAGTACAAGATATGACATGTGCACCATATTTGAAATACAGCTAGCATATGTGACCGGCTGGGGTAAGCACATAAATAAACACATGAATGGGTACGGCTTAGGGCTCGCGTGCACGGTACGAGGCCTAAGCTATCAACCTTAATTTTTGATCCTTGGATTTGGTCACATAGCTAGTGTATTTTCCCTCCTCGACCACAAGTAAGTACAAGAACGTGAAAGTATAAGAGTACATGATATCGTGTCACATCGTATCATCAAGAGGAGTACAAGAAATGAATGTAAATGCACCAGACCATAGAATGTACTTGCCTTGCTCTGGGTGATCAAAAGTAGGCAAAATAGAATCTCTAGGCCTACCTGGATATATGTACAAGTTGGGTAAGCTCTTAAACAATGGCAATAACTAATTTACTACTATGCTAACTAACTATTTCTATTAATTAATAAAGATTGGTAAGAAGGACATAATATAATATAGATAACTATAGGTTACAAAATATTTCTTAGCAACAAAAATAGTTAAACATCTTAGTAAATAAAATCTTATTATTGGATTAGTAAATGGAACCTCAATCAGTCCATTAATAAAATAGTATGTAAATAACTTCATTAGCAAAATACCATACTAGCATGACAAAATAGGATTTTGTTAAATAGATACACTTATTTAGTCAAAATAGCTTTTTTAGGATAATTACTAATTAATAAAAATATTTACCATAAAAGTACTACTACTAGTTTTTACTTAATAACTTCCCAACTGGTAACAATAATACTTGAAATGCTAACACAAAACCAGGCCAATCTAACAACTCTAAACTCGAGCCCAAAAACCCTACTCCCGTTTCTTTACTAACAGACAGCCCAATATCTAGCCCCCAGTTATCAATAATTCCATTCCCAAAAGTTAGAGCCAAAACTGAGAATAACCATTCCAATGGCCAGTCTAAAATCTCTTCACTTATATTACTCAATAGACATGCAAAATATTCAACATAGCTACTCACATTTCCGCCCAAGCTTGTTACCAATCCACAACCCAATACTAAATCCAGTTAGACCATACGCAACCAAGATTCAACAGAGTAAAGGCATATGTGGAACTAAACCCAGCATCCCATGCTTAGACATAACCAACTCACAGTATTGAATTTATACATCATCAGTAAAATATCTACAAACTGAAGCTTATAGCAAAATTATACAAGGCCCTCACTCGTTTCATACAGAACACCTAAGTTCTATAGCACTGAATTTTATTCACTTCAAACTCCCTTTGCGCCTTTCTCCCTGCTTCAGTCTAACACCTTCCTACACCTGACTCTAATCACCGAACGCATGAGATTGGACATGAATAAAACTGGTCACAGCTAGCTGCAGACATGAGCAAAGCCTGGACACGACTAACCCAGCAAGTTTTGTACACAACCTCAACAAGAATCCAACCAACCAAGCATTAACCCAAATTAAATCAAATAATATGGTTGCCTCTGCTAAACTTCTGCCCCCAGTAGCCCACCGTGCTCAGCCTGATCATGGAGCAAGCATGACACGAACACAAACTTGATACAAGCAAGAATGGACACGAACAATCGTATCTTCCACGACCCAAATACTCGAGCCACAGAGTTGAATCCGACAAGAACGCATGCCAACACCAACCCGTATCAAGAAACAAGGGTTCGAGGAAACAAAATCCAACCTGCTATCAGTCGGTCGAACTCGAATACGGAGACACAGTTTAACCGTGTCGGATACCGGCATTTCGCGACCAAAATCGGTCAGCCGTGCCTCAGAAACAAATCGACAAACACGATATCCAAAAATAGAAGAATAGATTTAGAGATCGATTTCAAATCATTACTTTGGATAAGATCACAGGAAACCTGTCGAAACAGGGATCGATCACCAAAATCAGAGTTGATCCAACTGCAGCAAGAATTGATGGAAATAATTCAATCAAATAATCAAGAATTGGTCGTAATCCCATGAATTCTTGCCAAGTACAGTCGATTGATCCAAAGTAGCGATTGATCCAGAAATTAATCCAATCCATCATCGACGATCAATCGGCTCAAACAGAAAGAATCGAGGAAGAAGACACTCACCACAGTTGTCGACACAAGATCAGAACGACGGAGTCGCGGAAGAAGAGGACCTGTGCCGGGAAGTCGATCTGCAATATCGTCGGAAGTCGCTCGTGCTGCAGCGACGGGGGAAATAGAATGCTTAGTTGTCGCCGCTCGCCTTTGAGGTCGGAGCTCAGTCGCCGGAAGGTCAGAACCTATTCGCCGCTGTTCATCGTGGTTGGAGGACAGTCGTACGCCGTTGGAGAACAATCGTCTAGCCATCGCTGGAGAAGCTACCCACCGCCATGGAGACCTCGTAGTTAACAGGATCAACCGTGCACCGCCGAAGTAGAGGTGGCTCGCGGTGGTGATAGTCGGGGAGAACGCTCGACTAGGTGCTGCCGAGAGGGACTCAGCTGGTCGTCTCCGTCAGAGGCCGGGCTCGGTCGCCGACGCCATGGCCGCTCCTTGCTAGGGTTATGGTTAACAAGGAATTGGAAAGGATGGGGGAGGAGCTCGAGCAGTGGCTCTGCTCTCAAATGTTTAGAGCAGAAAGAAAATAAAAGGTAAAGAGAGAGAGATTTTTATGAATTTAAATAGGAATTCAGGAAAGAATTGGTATTTTACCAAAAAGGGCCTCAGCATTAGTTTTATTAAAATTAGAGGAAATTTCATATAGAGTGATGAAATTTTTTATATTTATATAAAAGAGGAGAAGTTTTCAATATTTACAAGAAAAGGGATGTGGCGCCATCTTAGATGGCGTCCAACTTTTTTTTTTCCCCAGCGTGTGGCGCCATCTTAGATGGCGTCCAACTTTTTTTTTTTTTCCCCAGCGTGTGGCGCCATCTAAGATGGCGCCCAATTTTTTTTTTCCTAACTTTTTTTTATTTGATGGTTACGTGAGAAAGTTAGATTTTATCATTCTAAATAAATTTAACTCTTTATATACAATTTTATCTTTTTTTTTAAATCTTAGATATTTATTTAAACTTAATATTAGAATAAATATGTTTAAAAAATAATTCAAAATTTTAAATATTTTTTTCTCAAATCTTAGATATAACTAGAAATCGTAATAATTTTATCAAACAATTTTTAAAATATCTCTAGAAAAAAAATATTTAAAACAATATTGAAAACAAATTTTTAATGCTAGATTTTTATTTAAATTTAATATTAGAACAAATATGTTTAAAAAAATAATTCAAAATCTTAAATATTAGATTTTTAAATCTAATATTACCAAAAATATGTTTAAAAAAATAATTGTAAAAATTAAAATAAATTTATCTTTAACGTGAGAAAGTTGATTTATTCATCCGTAAATAAATTTAACTCCTTATATACAATTTATTTTTAATTTGTTTCCCAATCTTAGATATTTGTTTAAATCTAATATTTAAAAAATATGTTAGAAAAAATCTTAAATCTAATATTAGAAAAATATCTTAAAGATAAGTTAAAAATAATAATTTAAAATCTTAAATATTGTTTCTCAAATCTTAGATATAATTTGAAATCGTACATAGTTTTTTCAAATAAAATTTAAAATAAAGAGTTAAATTTATTTAAGATGATAAAATCTAACTTTCTCACGTAACCATCAAATAAAAAAAGTTAGGATGATAAAATTGTATATAAAGAGTTAAATTTATTTAGGATGATAAAATCTAACTTTCTCACGTAACCATTAAATAAAAAAACAGTTAGGAAAAAAAAAAGATTGGGCGCCATCTAAGATGGCGCCACACGCTGGAAAAAAAAAAAGTTGGACGCCATCTAAGATGGTGCCACATCCCTTTTCTTGTAAATATTGAAAACTTCTCCTCTTTTATATAAATATAACAAATTTCATCACTCTATATGAAATTTCCTCTTAAAATTATAGAAAAAGTTTGTTAGAAAGTTAGGGAAGTTTGTTACAATTCTTGGAGAATAGTCTACGTTGGTTGTAAAAGTCTTCCTTTCTAAAAATCCTTAATAAAGATTAAGACTAGTAATTCACTTTCATAAATCATAATGATGCCAAAAAATCAAAATAATAAATTCTAAAATATCAAGAAAATACCAAAAACTTAAATCGAGGAAAGTGGGGTTACATCAGCGACGTATTTTTGTGTCGCTAAGCGTCACTAAATTCTAAAAAAATGAAAAAAAATAGGATTCTGTTTGCTTTTTCCATCAATGACAGTTATATTATATAGCATTGTACCTGTATTTTTTTTGAGGGTGTCCACTTCTTACTGGTGCTTGGAGGCATGCCTCCAAGGGGGCTCAAACCCGCGCCACTGCACCGGGGTGCTCCACCGTTCCCAACAGGCTACGGCCAGTTTAGACCTGGAGCGACCCTCCATAGAATTCTTTGGGTTCGCCGACCCTTCGGTGGAACACTCAACACCGATAAACCAATATAGAGACGAGATGATAAAATGCACTACATGTAATCAAATAAATAGAATCCAACGATAAAAAAGACAACAAGTAGCCGGGTGGATACAAATCCACTACCAAACGACTATAAAAAGTGTTTGTCTGATAATGTTTCAACAATGACTCAACATAACACAAACTGTCACTAAATGTATAAAATAAATACATAAAGATCCAACAATGGGTCAGCAACACAACAAATAAAAATAAGTCCAATAAAGAACTACATCTGGTCAGGAGGAGGAGGAGGCAGTCCCCATATTTGGGACAATATGAACCTATATCGTGTTGGGGTCAGCGTCACCGGCGACAACTCATCAGTAGGAGCAAGAGACAGCGAAACCGATGCCGTCGGTATGGTTGTCGACACACGACCAGGAAGTGTTTTCTCCATGGCTAGCAGTCTAGAGTTGGTGGAATCCATGAGAGCCGCCAACCTCGAAAGCTGATTGCCCATGCTGTACCATCTGAACGACGATATCCGTGCTCTTCTGCACCGTCTGAACGACACGATCCGTCCTTTCACTCGTCTTCCTAATGGTGTGTTCGAGCATATCAAATCGTATGGTGAGCGTCGCATCATCCATCTACGACTAAGATTGGAGCTGCTCCGTAATAGCTCGTCATATAGCTCAGTAAGCTGGCGACGGAGTTCCTTCACTCGGACCGACTCCTGTGAGGGCTGTGAGGAATACACACTGGAAGAGGGGGCCCTGGATGATTGCATCGCCACAAAGGCGCTAGGATCCCGTATCGTAGTATGTACCCCTCTGAAGACCACCAACGACGGTCATCTAGAGCTCGTCCAACACCCGAGCCGGAGGGGGCTACGAGGAAGTACCAGCCCCTCCCTCCGTATGTGCACTCTCACATTTACGCTATAGCCTAATATACTCATCCTAGAAAAATATACATCTCGATAAGCATAATATTTACTATCAACCTAGTTGTTCCCTATATATTGCATATTTCTTATGTTATACTAAAGTTAGTGATACGTAAAGTAATAATTATATAGCTCTGTGTGGTCCTATCATCGATGAGCTTTTCGTCCTTCCGATGGGTGGCCAGGAAGACGGTCACCATGTTGGGGTTCTAACGTGTCACGACCCGTACCCTAAAGTAAGGGCGCGAGAAAGTGGGTACGTCCAGCCTACGCCGCAGTATCGGCGGTAGAACGCTATCCTAGGTCATAAAATCTAACAATATAATGCTAAGCAGTTTATACTCCCCGAATGGGGGTGACATAGCAGAATGTAACTCAATCACAACTAAGGAAGAAGAAGCACGATATGATATAGAACTCAAATGAAATACAGATGATCAGAAAAGTCTAAATGTCTAAATGTCTAAGATAACATCTCAGCAAACATCCATAAATACAAGGTCTCAACTGCTGAATATGAAAGAATATATACAATCCAGATCTCAAATGACAGAAATAAAGCCGGACTAAGCTAGTCTCAAGACAACATAAGTAAGATAAAGCCTAACTAAACTAGTCTAGGCAGTAGGGGTAATGTCATCAGCTAGAGCTGGGTCCTCCTAAGGGTCCAGCTCACAAGTGTCGTCTAGGGCTGCCCCGTAGAAGGTATCCACACAGGCCTCCTCCTCGTCCTCTGTAATATTTTTAACAGGTCCAGTCAGGACAGGAACGAGCACAATACATCTCAACAGATCATAGCAGGTTAGAAAATATAAACATGCAGTAGAGTAAGATACAGGAAACTGAAAGGAAGTACATGATGTAAAAGAAGAGAACTGTATGTAAATAGCTACTGTATATAGAGAACTAACAGTGACTAGTGATGTAGAGTACAGGATAGCATATGTGAACAGGACAGATTAGTACATGATCTACACTAAGGAGTTTCACATGATCTACACTACTATGGAATTTGTTCACATGACTATTTGCACTCCCCCTTTTCCCCAATCAATACACAAGGATCTAAGCAGGTTATGTTATTATACGTGATACCACATGAAGGCCCATGAAAGGGTGCACGTGATAGTATACATGAGGGCTCCGTGAACATGAGAGTACATGATTCACAAGAGTGTACATGTATGGTGAAAGCACAGGAGTACATAATGAAAGTGAAACACACATGACATAATGTACCCGATGCTCCCGAGGGGGATAACATCGCATGAAGAGATCCATATAGTACTAATCTGTGATAATGTTGTGACAACATCAAGTAAAGTAATCTAAAGCAGGAATATAATTCTAACAAGATATGAAATAATCAGAGAATGTACTCGCCTGGTATCGAGTGTCCGGATGAAATGTACTGTCCGAGGAGAGGTGTCTGGCTCCTAATCAGAAAAGCACAAGTCACAACAAGTCTACAATGATAACAAGATGCAATTCAATGCATTCTAAATGAATCTAGGTCAATCTAGGCCAAAGTCAACTCTTGGTCAACTCTGGTCAAACCTGGAAGTCAAACTAGGTCAACTATGGTCAAACTAGGTCTAACAAGTCTAAATTAGATCAATCTAGCCTATACTAGTCTATCAAGACTACCGAAGGCTATACAACCCTATACTAGCACCACAACTCAAAATCAAGACACAACAAGTCATCACACACTTAGGGTAAACATATACATATATATAGATACATACACATTACATAGATATATATATTACATCACACTACCTAGTACACTATACATATATATACATTACATATAGGTTATAGTACATATACATTAGGAAATCATCACATATATATATATATATATATAGGATACCTACATTATATATATTAACTATATATATATATATACATTACATATATATAGTGAGATAGAAGGATAGAGAGGTAGAGGGGAGTGTGTGTATGTGTGTGGAGGCAATGTGAGGGTGAAAAATGTTTTAAAAATGTGTGTGTGTGTGTAGGATGTGTGTGTATACATGAGAGGCAATGTGTGTGTGCTGTTTCCAGGAACCAAGTGACAGGATATCAGCCATGCCCTTGTGTTCTCAGGAAACCAAATGTCAGGACATATAGGAAGGGAAGCAGTGTAGCATAGGATATAAATTGGTGTGTGTATGTGTCCTTAAGTTTCAGGTGAATCAGAAATGAACCCAGGTTCCAGGTACCTTCACATTGCTCAGTCTTTGATAACAGTATGGTCAATAGAAACTCAAAAACAACATGTATGAATCTATTTACTCTAAACTAATGTGTAACATGAAATCTACATTAACTAATCATGAACTAAAACATAATAGAATAAAAGAACTAGAAGGGAAATCAATTCAAGTATCAGTTCAGTCCCATGATTTTCGAAATCCTAATTTGAATCCAATTCAAAACCAAAACATCCCAAAATTGGCATACATGTAGATTACATATAGGTGAACTATATTAGGGATCTAAACAGTAATTTAATAACATTTAAATGGGTTAATTAATCAACCAAAATTCGATTTCAAAATCTGGAAAATGCTGAAAAATTGTGTATTAGTCCAAAATAGGGTAAATGGGAATTAGCCTTCGAAATCAAGTTAATATCATAGTTTATTGTTTGGTAAATGTAAACACACTTGTGCACGTGTCTTAGGGTCCAATTCGTGTCCACCACACATGACACAGACGTGTCCACATACAATCTAATACTTCTCAGACACAAACAACACACAGTGAATAGCACGAGTTCCCACGTGTCGTGTACACGACACGAGTTAAGGCTCGTGCTCGTGCAAGGGGGTGCGCCTAGTGTAGACCTAGGGCTGTGTCACCCTGACTTACACCCACGTGTCCCTGTGTCTTACTGAATAGTTTGTATCCGAACCTATTAAAACCCGACTGAACCATCAGTCAAGACCAGTGCAGAGTCTCGTGCATGTCC
Source organism: Iris pallida (assembly GCA_029216955.1). Classification (NCBI taxonomy): domain Eukaryota; kingdom Viridiplantae; phylum Streptophyta; class Magnoliopsida; order Asparagales; family Iridaceae; genus Iris; species Iris pallida. The sequence goes on from JANAVB010000397.1 coordinate 6,808,093, forward strand.
GATACGATACGAGAAGACTCGAGGCTTGGGGGCCCTCGTGTCAGTCATTGCCCCTTGGCCTACGCCAAGTGGCATGACCTGAGTCGCTGTGTCCAACGAGTACGACCCCTCGAATAGCAGGACAGTGCGCGCGGCTGGAACGCACGTGTTCGTATCCAGATCCCGACACGACACGACACGACACTAATTTAAGCTCAGACCACTGGAAAACATCAACCTACATCTAGATCTAATTTCCTATTCAAAAACAATTCAAAAACCAAATCAAAATGCCCATTGGGATATTTCATCAAACACTTAGGTAGTCTAATAGATACGTGTCCGATACGGACACAAAATGGGTCTGTCTTGACACAAAACTAAATCCTATAGTTAGAGGACACCTAGGTCTAGGTCTCCATGCAAAGAAATCCAGAATTCAATAGAGTTTAGGGTGATTTACCTAGTGGTGTCAAAACCTAAAGAAAGCTCTCAATTAGGGGGTTCTCCTTGCTAGCCAATCCTTCCAAATTGTCTACAAACTGAGATTTCCTAATAGAAACAGCAAGTATAGGTGAATTAGAATCTAATGCAATTGGTTTGGATTGAAAAGAAATTAAAATGGATTTTCTATGAATTAATGAAGTTGGAAAAATATCTCTTCTTTAAACTTGTGATCTTTCCTAAAAGAGGCTAGCCCTAAATGGAGGAGAGTATAAATCGGGGGGGAGGGGTTTCCCAATGTGTCCGGCCATAGTGGGTTAGGGTTAGGGTTAGTGATGGGCTATGGGCTTCTATGGCCTTAAGTTGAAAATCAATGGTTTCAAAATCATAAGTCATGGCTTATGACTAAAAGCCTTCTCTGTTCTAACTTGAGTCTAAAAGACTAAAACATGGGTTAACTCTAGTTAGACTAGGGTTACTTAACCTAACCAAGGTAGTCATAACTAGGGTTAGCTTCTAGACTAGTCTACAAAAGTCAATGCTAGTCAAAGTCAACCTAGTCAACCATCATCCAAAATAATTCCTAAAAAATTTCATAAATTCAAATAAATAATATAAAAATCAAATAAACCCAAAAATGACAAAAATACCCTCAAACTAAAAATGTGGTAGTGACAAATCTACCCTCCTTAAAAGAATTTCGTCCTCGAAATTGAAAGGCGAAATGCAACTGACGAGAAGGATAGAAAGTACACCTTACGGCCTAAAAAGATATGGGTATCGCTCGCGTATCTCATCCTCCCGCTCCCAGGTAGACTCTCCTGGAGAATGATGCCTCCATACGGCGCGTACCAAGGGTATAACCTGGTTCCTCAGAACCTTCTCCCGTTGATCCAGTATCTCCACCGGCTGCTCTGGATAGCTGCGAGAAGGTCCAAACTCAATCTCCGAATGATCGAGCACATGGCTAGGATCAGCTACGTACCGTCTCAGCTGTGATACATGGAATACGTTGTGGACCTCCACTAGTACAGGTGGCAAGTCTGGCCTGTAAGCCATGTCGCCGACTCTTCCGCTGATAATGAAAGGGCCGATGAAGCGCGGGCTAAGCTTCCCACCTCAACTAAAATGTATCGTACCATGAGTCGGAGATATCCTCAAGAAAACTTGGTCTCCAACCTAATCACAAGCAAGGTCTCAATTTAATTATGATAAACAAATATGATCAATAAAACACAAACAAATAACCTAAATCTAATCCTGCTCTAATCTGTACCTCAAACTCCAACGGCCTCCGGTGGCTATCGGTCTAGTACCGATGTTTGTCTTGCGCCACGCGAAGTCTGTCCCTGATGAGCTTTACCTTCTCGGCTGCGTCAACAACCATCTCTGGTCCCAGTAAAGCTTGCTCACCAACATCATTCCAAAATAAGGGTGTACGACACCTACGCCCGTACAGAGCCTCGAAAGATGACATCTTAATGCTGGCCCGAAAACTGTTATTGTAAGCAAACTCTACCAAATGTAGATGATCCTCCCAGGAACCTCCAAAGTCCAGGACGCACGTCCGCAGTATATCCTCGAGCGTCTGAATAGTCCTCTCTGACTGTTCGTCCGTCTGGGGGTGGTATGCGGTACTAAACTTGAGTTGAGTGCCCAAGCTAGTCTGCAGACTCCTCCAAAAATAGGAAGTAAAGCGACTATCCCGATCAGAGACGATGCTGACCGGAACCCCATGAATTCTGACTACCTGTCGTATATACATCTTCGCAAGCCTCTCTGTAGACGTACCCACCTTGAATGACAAGAAGTGGCCGATTTGGTCAACCTGTCAATGATGACCCAAATTACGTCTTTTTTTCCTGGTGTACGCGATAATCCAGATACGAAATCTATAGTGATATGCTTCCACTTCCACTCGGGAATGGACAATGGCTGCAACAATCCACCGGGCCTCTGCCTCTCTGCCTTGACCTGCTGACAGACCAAGTACCTAGCTACGAAGCGAGCTACCTCCCGCTTCATTTCGTACCACCAAACATGCTCCCTCAGATCTCGGTACATCTTGTTGGCACCAGGGTGTATAGAGTACTAAGATCTATGGGCCTTCTGCATAACCTGCTCCCTGAGATATCCGCTGGGCACACATTATCTGGAACCATGCTGCAAGGCACCATCCTTTGTAAGAGAAAACTCGTCATCCACCAATCCTGCTCGAACCTGCTCTCGGAGACACCGCTGAGCAACGTCCTCAAACTGTGTCGCCTTGATCCTCTCCATCAAGTTCGACTGTATCTGAAGGCTCCATAACTGTATCTGCACTCCGGACACGATCACCTCAATCCCAAGGCTCTCCAAGTCTGCAAGCAAGTACCGATCCATAGTCAAACACATGGCTGTCGGATACCTACTCAAGGCATCGGCAACCACGTTGGCCTTCCCTGGGTGATACTGAAGTAGGATGTCAAAGTCTTTCATCAACTCTAGCCATCTGCGCTGCCTCATGTTCAGCCCCTTCTGGGTGAACACATATATTAAGCTCTTGTGATCTGTAAAAATCTCTACCCTCTCTCCATACAGATAGTGCTTCCATAACTTCAGAGCAAATATCACTGCTGCCAGATCCAGGTCGTGGGTAGGGTAGTTCTTCTCATAGGGACGTAATTGCCTGGAAGCATAGGCAATCACCTTCCCATGCTGCTGTAAGACGCAACCTAGCCCCTTCCATGAAGCGTCACTATAAATAGTAAATCCTCCTGATCCTGAAGGCAATATCAGAATCGGAGCTGTCATAAGCCGCTTCTTCAACTCATCAAAAGCTGCCTGACACTCCTCTGACCAAACATACTCAGCATCCTTCCGGGTCAACCGAGTCAACGGCTCTGTAACCCGGAAGAAATCCTGCACAAATCTCCTATAATATTCTGCCAGCCCCAAGAAACTACATATCTCTGCCACTGAAGTCGGCGCTGCCCATGCCTTAACTGCTACGATCTTCTTGGGGTCAACTGAGATCCCATCTCCAGTCACCACATGCCCCAAAATGTCAACCCGGTCCAAGAAGAACTCACACTTGGAGAGCTTCCCATAAAGCTGCTCCTTCCTGAGAGTCTCTAGCACTATCCTCAAATGCTCCTCATGCTCCTCCTTAGTCTTGAAATATACCAAGATGTCGTCGATGAACACCACCACGAACTGATCCAGGTACTGGTGGAATACCTTGTTCATTAGGTTCATAAACACTGCTGGTGCATTGGTTAGCCCAAACGGTATAACCAAAAACTCAAACTGCTCGTACCGCGTCCTGAAAGTGGTGAATATCCTCCCCCTTCACCTTCCCCTGGTGATATCCTGACCTCAGATCAATCTTGGAAAATACCCAAGCTCCGCTCAACTGGTCAAAAAGATCATCGATCCGCGGCAGTGGGTATCTGTTCTTGATCGTGAGGCTGTTGAGTGCCCTGTAGTCAATACACATCCGTACTGACCCATCCTTCTTCGGCACAAACAATACTGGTGCACCCCATGGCGACGAACTCGAATGGATGAAGCCCTTGTCCTGCAGCTCATCTACCTGCTTCCTCAGCTCCACCAACTCACTGTTGTTCACCCGATAGACGTGCTGAAAGATGGGTTCTGGTCCTGGAACCAAGTCTATCGAGAACTCTACATCTCTGTCTGGTGGCAATCCAGGCAACTCCTCTGGAAAAACATCCATATCCTCTGCTATCAAGGTGTGTGGAATCGTCTGCTCCTCAACCGAGACTCCGCAGAAAACTCTGCTGCTCTGCTCCGCCTGACGTCTGGAGTACTCAAACTCTGGCTCCCCCGACACGCTGAAGAGAACTCTACCCCCTCTGTAATCAATGCTGGCATGGTGCCTTCTCAACCAATCCATACCGAGTACTATATCGTAGTTCGGCAATGGCATTACGAGCATGCTCACCTCCAACTCACGGCCTCCCAGAACAACACTCCGACCCTTACAAACATCACTCACGAGGATAATGCCATCCCCGATCGTGATCTTGTAAGTCCTAGGCAATGATTCAGCTATGATACCATGTCTAATCGTAAATGATACTGATATAAAACTATGCAAAGCAGCAAAATCGAATAATACAAAAGCTGGACTAGAGTCGAGAAGAACCGAACCTGCAATCAGCTCTCCTATCACCTCTGCGTCCCCGACCGCCATGGCAAAAGCTCACCCCTGCTGGCTTTCCCTGGCCTACTGCTGGTGCAGGACGAACCTCTGCTGCTGTGTCGACAGGGCTGGTCCCCTCTGCTGGCCTGTTGGAGCTCTGACTGCTGCTCCATGAGCTACTCGTCCCCCAGACCTAGCACAATCCCTCAGCTGGTGATCTGCAGCTCCGCAAAGAAGGTACCTCCCGAGACTCTTCCTGCACTCGTGCCATCCATGCCCTGGCTTCTTGCAGAATGTGCAACTGACTGTCTGCTGTTTGGGTGCCTGATGCTGAAACTGCTGTTGGTGAACTGGCCTCTGCTGGATCGGCTGCGGCTGGAACTGCCTCGGCTGCTGGTGCTGAAAGTGAGGCCTCTTGGCCTGGCCTCTGCTGCTGCTGCCCCCAATAGGGTCTCGCCCCCTCTTGAGCCTAAGCTCAAGATCATCCTCAGCCAATAAAGCTCCCATCAAAATCTTCTCGAAAGTGGCATCCCTGTTGCCCTTGGTCAAGGACTTGACTTCCTTGACCAGACCCTTCCGAAACCTCTGGGCCTTCGCCGTCTCGCTCAAGCCCTCTACGAATCTGCCGAGGCGGCCGAACTCCCCAGCGTACTCCTCTACTGACAGACTCCCCTGAACTAAGCTCTCGAACTGCGACTCTAGGGCTTGGAGCGCTGAATCTGGAAAGAACTTCTTCTTGAAGAAGCCCTTAAACTCCTCCCAGGTCTGTCCAGCTACCCCCATCCTGGGGTCTGACTGATACCAAGTGCGAGCAAGATCTCGCATCCGGCTAGCTGCTGTCTCTATCTGGAGATCTGCCGGTATCCGGGCCAGGCGGAAGATCTCCTCTATATGCTCGATCCACTCGTCAGTATATAGAATCCCCTCCGTCCCCAGGAAGTCTCTGGGGCTCATCTTCTGGAACTACTCTATCCCAGTTATCCTCGGCTGCTGGACTGCTGGTCGAGCTGTGACTGTCATAATGACCAACTCCATGCTCCTGGCCTGCCGTATCTGCTGCACCTCCATAAAATTGCTGGAAGTAGACGAACATCTGTGCCGCATCCACGTATCCTGTAGGCGACGGCTGCTGGAAAGACATCTCTGGGATGACTGGGTCCTGCCTCCAGGCCGATGGAGGCATACCCCCTGCTGTTGCTACTGCTGAGATCCCAATACGAGCAGAGGTGGCAGAAGCTGCAGTCTCCTGACCCTGCTGAACTGGCTGAGAGGTAGCAGTCCCCTCTACAGTATCCCCATGAATGGTACGGTGTGACCGCGTCTCCACCATCCTGAAGTCAGATCAAACAAGAGTATCAATTGCTGAAAAAGAAGCGATATAACAAAGGCGGACAGTTAAAATTTCAAAGAATCAATTGACAGTAAGGATTTAGATGGCAGAAATAGAGTTTTTCCTAATGTGATTGAGTACCTTGATAACTAATGTCCTATATCCTACTGCAGGCTGTAGTGATACTCTGGTTCGAATACCACTGCACTTCTAGTCTAGACCTGCATGGGCCACCACTAAAAATGTGTCACGACTCGCACCCTAAAGTAAGGGCACGAGAAGTAGGTACGTCCAGCCTACGTCGCAGTGTCGGCGGTAGAACGCTGTCCTAGGTCATAACATCTAACAATATAATGCTAAGCAGTTTATACTCTCCGAATGGGGGTGACATAGCAGAATGTAACTCAATCACAACTAAGGAAGAAGAAGCACGATATGATATAAAACTCAAATGAAATACAGATGATCAGAAAAATCTAAGTGTCTAAGATAGCATCTCAGCAAATAACCAGAAATACAAGGTCTCAACTGCTGAATATGAAAGAATATATACAATCCAGATCTCAAATGACAGAAATAAAGCCTGACTAAGCTAGTCTCAAGATAACATAAGTAAGATAAAGCCTAACTAAACTAGTCTAGGCAGTGGGGGTAATGTCATCAGCTAGAGCTGGGTCCTCCTGAGGGTCCAGCTTACAAGTGTCGTCTAAGGCTGCCCCGTAGAAGGTATCCACACAGGCCTCCTCCTCGTCCTCTATAATATTTTTAACAGGTCCAGTCAGGACAGGAATGAGCACAATACATCTCAACAGATCATAGCAGGTTAGAAAATATAAACATGCAGTATAGTAAGATACAGGAAACTGAAAGGAAGTACATGATGTAAAAGAAGAGAACTGTATGTAAATAGCTACAGTATATAGAGAACTAACAGTGACTAGTGATGTAGAGTACAGGATAGCACATGTGAACATAACAAATTAGTACATGATCTACACTAAGGAGTTTCACTTGATCTACACTACTATGGAATTTGTTCACATGACTATTTGTACTCCCCCTTTTCCCCAATCAATACACAAGGATCTAAGAAGGTTATATTATTATACGTGATATCACATGAAGGCCCATGAAAGGGTACACGTGATAGTATACATGGGGGCTCCGTGAACATGAGAGTACATGATTCACAAGAGTGTACATGTATGGTGAAAGCACAAGAGTACATGATGAAAGTGAAATGCACATGACATAATGTACCCGATGCTCTCGAGGGGGATAACATCGCATGAAGAGATCCATATAGTACTAATCCGTGATAATGTCGTGACAGCATGCCAAAGTCAACTCTTGGTCAACTCTGGTCAAACTTAGAAGTCAAACTAGGTTAACTATGGTCAAACTAGGTCTAACAAGTCTAAATTAGGTCAATCTAGCCTATACTAGTCTATCAGGACTACCCAAGGCTATACAACCCTATACTAGCACCACAACTCAAAACCAAGACACAACAAGTCATCACACACTTCGGGTAAACATATACATATATATAGATACATACACATTACGTATATATATATATACATTACATCACACTACCTAGTACACTGTACATATATATATATATATATATATATATATATATATATATATATATATATATATATATATATATATATATATATATATATATCCATTACATATAGGTTATAGTACATATACATTAGGAAATCATGACATATATATAGGCTACCTACATTATATATATTAACTATATATATATTACATATATAGTGAGATAGAAGGATAGAGAGGTAGAGGGGAGTGTGTGTATGTGTGTGGAGGCAATATGAGGGTGAAAACTGTTTTAGAAATGTGTGTGTGTAGGATGTGCGTGTATACATGAGAGGCAATGTGTGTGTGCTGTTTCCAGGAACCAAGTGACAGGATATCAGCCATGCCCTTGTGTTCTCAGAAAACCAAATGTCAGGACATATAGGTAGGGAAACAGTGTAGCATAGGATATAAATTGGTGTGTGTATGTGTCCTTAAGTCTCAGGTGAATCAGAAATGAACCAGGTTCCAGGTACCTTCATATTGCTCAGTCTTTGATAACAGTATGGTCAATAGAAACTCAAAAACAACATGTATGAATCTATTTACTCTAAACTAATGTGTAACATGAAATCTACATTAACTAATCATGAACTAAAACATAATAGAATAAAAGAACTGGAAGGGCAATCAATTCAAGTATCAGTTCAGTCCCATGATTTTCGAAATTCCAATTTGAATTCAATTCAAAACCAAAACATCCCAAAATTGGCATACATGTAGATTACATATAGGTGAACTATATTAGGGATCTAAACAGTAATTTAATAACATTAAATGGGTTAATTAATCAACCAAAATTCGATTTCAAAATCTAAAAAATGTTAAAATATTGTGTATCAGTCCAAAATAGGGTAAATAGGAATTACCCTTCGAAATCAAGGTAATATCATGGTTTATTGGTTGGTAAATGTAAACACACTTGTGCACGTGTCTTAGGGTCCAATTCGTGTCCACCACACACGACACAGACGTGTCCACATACAATCAAACACTTCTCAGACACAAACAACACACAGTGAATAGCACGAGTTTCCACGTGTCGTGTACACGATACGACACGAGTTAAGGCTCGTGCTCGTGCAAGGGGTTACGCCTAGGGTAGACCTAGGGCTGTGTAACCCTGGCTTGTACCCACGTGTCCCCGTGTCTTACTGAATAGTTTGTATCCGAACCTATTAAAACCCGACTGAACCATCAGTCAAGTCCAGTGCAGAGTCTCGTACGTGTTCGACACGAAACGAGATGACTCGAGGCTTGGGGGCCCTCGTGTCAGTCATTACCCCTTGTCCCATGCCAAATAGCATGACCTGAGTCGCCGTGTCCAACGAGTACGACCCCTCGAATAGCAGGACAGCGCGTGCGGCTGGAACGTACGTGTTCGTGTACAGATCTCGATACGACACGACACTAATTTAAGCTCAGACCATTGGGAAACATCAACCCACATCTAGATCTAATTTCCTATTCAAAAACAATTCAAAAACCAAATCGAAATGCCCATTGGGGCATTTCATCAAACACTTAGGTAGTCTAATGGATACGTGTCTGATACGGACACGAAATGGGTCTGTCTTGACACGAAACCAAATCCTATAGTTACGGGACACCCAGGGCTAGGTCTCCATGCAAAGAAATCTAGAATTCAATAGAGTTTAGGGTGATTTACCTAGTGGTGTCAAAACCCAAAGAAAGCTCTCAATTAGGGGGTTCTCCTTGCTAGCCAATTCTTCTAAATTATCCACAAACTGAGATTTCCTAACACAAACATCAAGTATAGGTGAATTAGAATCTAATGCAATTGGTTTGGATTGAAAAGGAATTAAAATGGATTTTCTATGAATTAATGAAGTTGGAAATTACCTCTTCTTTAAACTTGTGATCTTTCCTAAAAGAGGCTAGCCCTAAATGGAGGAGAGTATAAATAGGGGGGTTCCCAATGTGGCCGGCCATAGTAGGTTAGGGTTAGGGTTAGTGATGGGCTATGGGCTTCTATGGGCTTAAGTTGAAAATCAATGGTTTCAAAACCATAAGTCATGGCTTATGACTAAAAGCCTTATCTGTTCTAACTTGAGTCTAAAAGACTAGAACATGGGTTAAGTCTAGTTAGACTAGGGTTACTTAACCTAACCAAGGTAGTCACAACTAGGGTTAGCTTCTAGACTAGTCTACCAAAGTCAATGATAGTCAAAGTCAACCTAGTCAACCATCTTCCAAAATAATTCCTAAAAAATTCCATAAATTCAAATAAATAATATAAAAATCAAGTAAACCCAAAAATGATAAAAATACCCTCAAACTAGAAATGTGGTAGTGACATAACCCCATATTATCTGTTATAATAATATGTTTGTTATTAAAATTGAACATTTTATTCATACTTTCATAAAAATAATATATTACAGTAAAATACATACCAGGCGACAAAATTGTTTCGTTATGGAAATCGAGCCACCACACCACTTCTCTGCCCTCGTCCTAGCCGCCTTCGCCTTTTTCGACCATTCCTTATACCTAGGATCGTCAAATCTAGCCTTCGTCGTAGTCCACTGCTCGGGCAGATCCAACCTTGGATCGATTTTCTGGAGCGGTCTCGGGCCTTTTGGTCGTTGATCGCATCTCGGATCAACTTGGCAGCAACGGCAGAAAATTGTTTCTCGATCATCTCATCCCTGTGTGGTGGATAAAAATATGTTTTCTACAAGTATTAAATTAATTAGTTATATAATATACATAAAAGATGATTTATACTAAAAGCAATATACTTTAGTTACCTTGAAGTGGGTAAACCAGAATGCCTTCCTCTCGCCCGAGGCATCCGAGTAGTTGATCTAAGAGCCCTCGTAGTTGGACCTCAGAAATAGTCCTAATGCCCTCTGAACTGACGGGGGCCGATATCTACATAACGATAATTAAATTCATGAATATATAGATATAAGTATAAATAAATGTTAACTAATTAACTTACTTTGTAGGCCCGTCGGACCAAATTTCTATCTTCGTCTCGTCCGGAGGGGAGCATGAGGGATCGCTCGGATCATATGGAGATGGCGTAGGTGCGACCTCCTCCACCCGCTCCTCCGTCTTTATAGTATCATTTGTAGGAGGAATGCTAGACGGGCTAGGATCATGCCTAGAACTGTCCGTCCCAGGAGTACTGCCACGTACCATTGATGCAGTCGGAGATCTGAATGATTCATATACTAGAGTACTCGGAGACGAGGGTCCGAAACTATCATCCAGAGTACCACTCCGTCCATCGGTGGATGCTCTACAGCCAAGGCATGCTCCAGCTCTACTAGTGGAACCTCTACCGGTACAGGATGCACCGAGGTACAATCCTCTTCGTCCTACCATACCTGATAAAAATATATATTTACACGAATTGTAATACATATTCTAAATCAAATATACATACATTTAGCATATAACAGTTTATAAAAATAGACCCGAAACAACCCTCCATTGAATTTGTAGATAATAACCATGCATTTAACATATCATAGAAACATCCATATCCAGATAATAGCATCCAGAAACATCTAAAAACATCCAAGTCTATATAAGTCATATCATATAAGTATACCAGAAAGATCCAGAAATATCCAAGTCTAAATAAGTCTAACATAAACAAATTCGGTCAAAAGTCATATCATATATATCTGCCTTCTACGCTGGGCAGATAGAACTCCCTCAGCCAGCGCACGTAAGACTCCTCCACGCCAGCAAGATCAATATCTATAGGAGCTGGACGATTGGAACTCCCAGTGCAACTGTCTTCCGGTGCCACCTCCTCCTTCACAGCGATCTCGACTTTAGGAATCACTTCCTTCTTAGTAGTAGGAGGAAGCACTTCTTCCTTAACCTTGATCTATGCTTTAGGTATCACCTCCTCAATAGCAGGAGGAAGCACGTCGTCCTCAGCAGCAGGAGGTACCACTACCTCCTCAGCAGCCATCTGTGCCTCTCTCAATCGACGTGCTCGGGTCATGGGTGCCATCTGGTAAGATTGATGGAAATATAGAGATTAATTAGGGGTTAAACAAAAATGATAGTACATTTAACAAGTCTAAATAATATTACATGGAGATTAATTAGTGGTTAAACATATTTTACATTTGATTTTTTTTTCAATCATCTTCTGAAAATTTATCTTTGTTCTTCGTGTCCTCATCTTCCTCTTCCTCATTATCTTTGCTTTTATCTACTTTATTTTTCTCTTCGGATACTTCTACCTCTTCTACACGATTAGACGCGTAATGTGAAACTTCCATTGTGTCCACGTTAACTGTATTTATTATGAGAGGTAGCTCGTCCTCCTGATAAGCTATTTCGTTAACATCGTAGGTATTTCTGGCTTTAGTCTTACATACTGTCCACCAGTCTAACCTAATTGTTTCCCGTCTAGGATAAGTAGTGAAGTAAATGAGTTGAGCCTAAATTGTTAGGACAAATAGTTTGTATCCTTGATATTGATTCTGATAGTTAATATCCACGAGGCCATGCTTGTCAATTTTCCAACCTTGATCTTGGATCGGATCGAACCAATCACCCTTGAACAACACGATCTTAGTCGGCTCTATGCCGTAGTTATGTCAACTCCACAATCTTTCCTAAGATGCCATAGAAATTATTGCCCGGATCGACATCTTTATAGTTTGTAGATCTGATACACAAATAACTATTTTTGGTCGAATCAAGATCTGGAAAGTTTTTTCTGATCGGAGCATTTGTTGACTTGAACCTAAACCCATTTACATAATAGCTTGACCAGATTTTGACGGAATAAATTGGCCCCTTGACTAGAGTTCTAATAGATTCATTCTCTAGTGTTGCGTCCGAACAATCGACCTAAATACCACAAGATAAGAAATTAAATTTAGCGTTCTGTTAATTACTGTGTAAAGTGCATATACAAGAAGTAATTACCGAGCTCCTTACTGTTTGCCATTAATTATCAAAACAAGAACTACAGAGGAACTAGATTTGATTGCAAACTTGAAAGTACAAAAGAGAGCCTAAAAAGAAATCCTAGGAAACAATCTAAGTACAATTGTTTAGTTTTGATTCTGGGGGGTGACGGTGGAGGCTCGGGAGAAGTGTAGAAACTCTATCTTATTCCTTAGACTATCAAACACAGTCTTTGCTCTTGAAATTTTTTCCAGCCAGCCCTCAGCATGGGTATGGTATCCTGCTATTTATAATGATTTCGGGATGAAGCATATTTTGGGCTGCATAGATAGCCATGTGGCCACATGGCTGTAACAGCACACGAAGACTCGACCTTTGTCTGCCAGCTGGTAGTTTGTTGAGATTTTTTTGTTATAGCAAATCTGGGTGGTTGAGACTTGGTCAACTTGCCACGTGCCCTATCACAAAATAGAATCAATCTGTTTGAGACAGCAAATGAGGGGCCGCATGGAGTTTTGGGCATTTTGGACCGTATAGGTCTTCTTTGTCCTCTAGTGCTCGACTATGCTGGATCGTATAAGACTCATGCGGCTCAGGTCACAATTTTTCTTAGCCACGTGTCCCACCAGCAGTGCCACCAGTCCGTATAAAGTTTGGAGACTTTTGGGCCGCATAGATCCTACAGTCTTGCCAAACTGCTCAGTCATATTTTGTCATTCTGGGCCGCATAAGGCTCATGCGGCTTAGGTCACAGTCACCCTGGCTGCATAGCACCCCTGCGGACCCTGCCTCAGCTCACATGAACTCTCAGACGCATGGGTCCTATACTTAGGCACGTGGGCCCTATGTCTGGTGACATGACACTTCTTGTCTTTTTAGAAAGGTCACGTCTTATCTTCAACTTTTTTTGTCAGGACGTGTCAGAGTTGTCAGAGTAGCTCTTCTTTTTGTGGCCCGAATCAATCTGTTTGAGATAGCAATGATGGGCCACATGGACTTTGGGGCATTTTGGATCGCATAAGTCTTGCAGACCCTTATCGTCTAGCGTTCTCATGCCTCCCAAGGCAGTCAAAAAAAAAGGTTGCTAAGTCATGCTTTGTTATTTTGGGCCGCATAAGGCTCATACGGCTCTTCCTTCTGCGGCCTGGATCAACTTGGCCGCAGAGTTTGTCATACGGCTCTTCCTTCTGCTGAATAAATTAACTTGGCACAGAGCACCCATGAGGTCAGCCTTTTTTTGTAATGTGATCCGCATGAACCCCATCTTTTTTCATGCTTCTACAAGACCCCCTTCAAAGTTTTCAAATTACAAATTTGGAATACTTTGAATAAGATGCATGGATAGTAGAATTGTTTAGGTGTGACAATCCTATCAGAGGTAGCATGGACGTGATAGATTTGGATACTTCTGCTGGAAATTTTATGTGGACTTATCATCCTTGGCGTATCTTGGTTTTAGGTACAGATAATAAGTTGAGAGAGGGAACATACATATTTACTCAGAGGTGATATGGACGTGGTAAATATGAGGTTGATGGTAGAGCTTTCCTACTCAGAGGTGATATGGATATGGTAGGAGTGAACTCGATGAGGATACACAGAACAACTCAGAGGTGATATAGACGTAGAAGTTCTATGATTGATACGCCACAACGCAGGGGTTGTTGCATGGGGTATTTACTCAGAGGTAAGATAGACGTGGTAAACATTTATTTTTAGCATCATCTACTTTGTAAGAGATAGGAAAACAATTCAGAGGTGATGTTGACATGGTTGTTCTACTACTGGGGAGTGAATGCAATGGAACAACTGGGCTCCAGAAGTATATGATTGTGAGGAAAGGGGTGCTTGTACTAGAGGGTCTAATACAACATTTGTGGTTGGCAGAGGACATCCCACTGGGGGACTTTTGTGGACCTATTACCCTTTTGTGCACCTGTGATACGAGTAATAGATTTAAACGATTTTTGGTGGACCTATTACCCTTTTGCGCACCGGTGGTGCAAGTAATAGATTTGAACGATTTTTGTGGACCTATTACCCTTTTGCGCACCGGTAGTACGAGTAATAGATTTAAACGATTTTTGGTGGACCTATTACCCTTTTGTATACCTATGGTGCGAGTAATAGATTTTGAAACAAAACCTAACAGAAGTAATATGGACGTGATAGGTTCTGTGGCCTTAACACCGTAACTTTATCCCAGATTGGGTACATGTGTTAAGTTAGGAGATTATCTATATCAGAGGTAATGTGGACGTGATATATGACAATCAAAACTAGGAAATTTGCTGAGAGGTGACAAAAACAAACCTAGCAGACTCCGGCGGGATGAAGCATTAGAGTGGAAGTTCAGAGGTATTAGTATACATGACTTGTCACCCAGGGAGATGCGATATGAATCCATTCGGAGCTAGTAGAGTGTAAGTTCAGAGGTACTTGGTGTACATAACTAGACAGTCTAGAAAATTTAGTAGTTAAGGCAGTACGAGCATGTCTTTAAGCATAGTACTTTTTTAGGAACTTACTATTTATGGGCATCATAAGCAAGTCTCCATTTTGTTTAGCGAGTCGGTATGTGCCGTTGGAGAATACGGACTCGACGACAAATGGGCCCTCCCATTTGGGCTGGAATTTGCCGACGGTTTTGTGAGTCATGACCATCGGTCTGCGGACGGCCAAGACGAGATTGCCTACTTAGAATGTTCTCTGCTTGACTTTTTTATTGAAAGCTAGAGAGATGCGTGCTTGATAGAGCTCGATGCTTTGTTGAGCTTGTAAATGCTTCTCGTCTAAGGCTTCCAGTTCTTGTAGCCGTCGACGGTAGTTATCGTCTGACGTCAACCGGTAAGTAAGGGCCATACGAAGTGAGGGGATCTGGGTCTCCAATGGGAGAACTGCCTCGCTTCCGTAAACCAGAGAGAACGGTGTATTTCCTGTAGCCGTCCGAATTGTAGTACGGTACGCCCAAAAGCATTCATCCAGCTTTTTATTCCAGTCGTGCTTATTTGAAGGCACGAACTTTTTGAGAAGCTTGATTATGGTCTTATTAAAAGCTTCAGCCAGACCGTTAGCTGATGGGTTGTATGCCGTTGAAGCCACATTCTGAATTCAATTTTTGTCGCAGAATCGATAGAAAGCATGGCTTACGAACTGCGGACCATTGTCGTAAATAATCCTTCGAGGAAGTACAAAACGGTAGAGGACGTAATGTTTTACGAAACTAATCACATTTGATGTCTTTACCTCTGCAAGAAGAACTACTTCCGCCCACTTGAAAAAGTAATTGGTGATTACAAGTATAAACCGGTGTCCCTTAGATGACGACGGAGTGATTGGTCCAATGATGTCCATTTCCCATGCTTCAAATGGCCAAGAGGCCACTGTTGGGTACAAGAATTCGGATGGCTGATGTATGAAGTCTGCGTGAATCTGACAAGCCCTACAATTCTTTGCATAATCGACCGCATCTGCTACCATCGTAGGCCAGTAATAGCCCATACGACGGAGACAGTCCTGCAACTTCGGGCCAGGTTGGTGAGCCCCGCAAACGCCATCATGAGCCTCGCGTAGGGATTCTTTGGCGCTTCTGCATTTGATAGGCAGCATAGCAGTAGTCCGTCATAGGATCGTCAATATAGCATTTGTGTTTTTGTATCATAAAAGAATATAAGAGAATGCATTCTGATTGAAGTTGCTTCTTTCATATTCTCTGGCAGAATTCTGTAGACTGCAAAGTCGATGAACGGGAGTCTCCATTCTTGTCTGTCATTGATTATCTGGGTGGAGTAACTCGTACCTAGTTGAACATTATTTTTAGGACAGACCAGCTCATGGCCTATCACGTCGACTAGATGATGAGTATGATTTGGTACTGCCAAGGAAGCGGCAAGGCCTGCTAGGGCGTCGACTTCAATATTTTGGAGCCTAGGAACATGCTCTATAAAGAACCCCTCCAAGGTTGCAATGATGGTAATTGCTGTCTGATGGTAAGGAATCAGGTCCTCGTTGTGGACCTCGTATGAGCCTCGGATTTGATTAACAATCAACTACAAGTCGCCATACGCTACTAGGTATTCTACTCCCACTTCTTTTACGAGTCAGAGCCCGATGACCAGAGCATTATATTCGGCCACATTATTTAAACAGGGCTCTATGAGAGAGTACGCCCAATTGACTACCAATCCAGAGGGAGAAATTGTTGGCCCAATGATTGTATCATGCTTTGAATATGGTTAATATGTTAAGTTTAGCATTTCCTTATCACTAATCTTCATACTATCTCTATAGCATTTCTATTTATACTTATACCTTTGGTGATATGTGCCTATTGGTTTACATATTAGTGATATGAGCTTATTTATCTTAAATTTAATCGGGTTGCCAAAATCAAAACTATATTTTTGATTGTGGTCATTCAATTAAGTTTAATCATTATGATATCACATACTTAAACTCAGCATTGTCCTAATGTGCATTAAACTTATCAGACTTTCTACTATGTATATTGCTTTGTTCGTCTAACATGAACATGCAGAAAAGTAATAAGCAAGATCAATGTGGACATATGTAATAAAGAAATCATGGTGGGCCAAAGACGACGGATCCCACAAGATTTCTCTGAACCACCCGACGACATCTCCGGAGCCACGTACTCGGGGGTTCCGCTGCCCGGTCAGCGGACGGGGGTCGAGGGGGCAGCGTCCCTCGTCGAAAGTTCTGGGGCGAAGCCCCCGAAAGGTATTCAGTTTTTACAAACTGGATATCTTTGGACAGCTGCCGCAAAGGGAAAAAGCCAACACCTATCACAGGAAGAAGCCAAGCCATGCCATCTTCATTTTAAGACTCTGAAGAAGCCTGCACCTGCTACAATATTTCTGGAGTCTGTAATGAGTCTTAGGAATAATTGTAAACACAAGAAATGGATGGTAAAATCGAAAGCTAGGATAGAAATTAGCCCAGGATCATTTTCGGATAAAAACCGATATACCGACGGTATACCGGTCTATACCGACGGCATACCGATTTTGTTCACAGAAAGTTTCTGTCTACAAAATCGGCATACCGACGGCATGTCGGTCCATACTGACGGTATGCCGATTCAGTAATGTTTGAAATTCTAACGGTCGCATTTTGAGCGTTTAATGATCCCAACGGCTATATTTCTAGCCGTTGCATTCCAGACCGGTATACCGAGGCATGCCGGTCCATATCGACGGTATACCGATTCGCTGACTGAAAAGTTGCCTTTGAGCTCTTTTCAATGCTTTGGTTATAAATAGCCTTGAACCCCTTCATTCAAGGTTGATGCTTTATGCCTAAAAATTTCTAAACCACCAAAGCGTATCCACAAACAACTCTATAAAGCTTTCATTTGCCATCCGCAAATTGTGTTAGAGTTATTGAGTTGAAAAGTAAGATCTTCATCTTGTTGTATAAGGAGATCAAAACCTATTATGAAAGGTAGAAATTATTATGAAAGGTAGAAATTGGAGAGTCTTCGTATCCAAACTCTCGGTTGAAGTTGGAGAGTCTTCGTATCCAAACTCTCGGTTGAAGTCGGAGAGGCCTTCGGATTAAAGCTCTCGTGTAAGAAGTTGGCGAGTTCTTCGGATCCAAACTCGTGTGTAACTATTTACTCAAATAGTGGATTAAAGCCAGAGAGAGTTCCGGGACTGGAGTGCCTCTTGGGAGGATACCAGGATATATCGTGTGTCGGTATTGTTATTGCTTCTTCTCTTGCACTTATATTTTTAACTTCCCTATTAGCTTGTGCTAAGTGCTTAATTAGTTAGCTTGACCCTATTCACCCCCCCTCTAGGGTTCCTACAGAAATTAATACTATCCCTATTCCAGCGATGATATCACCTTGGGCCCCCATTCTTGAGGTACCGTCGAAGAACATTCGCCTAACGGCATCATGTGATGTAATGTTTGAGTTGATGACTTCGTCTGGGATTTTTTCATAGATTCTGTCTGTTCCTGAGCCTGAATGGGCTGCTAAGAAGTTGGCCAAGGCTTGACCTGAGCTAAGTAGGGATCAGCATTCTGGAGTGCTTCTTTCAATGCGACACGAATATCTTTGGAGAGCCTTAGGAGCTCGTATAACGATAACTTTGCTGGCGTATTAGCCAGTTGTGCTAGTATCTTAAAGTTGTAAGGTTTCTCCAGCACCCTCAGGTACGTCCTTACGGAGCGGCCCGTCGAAGCAGGTTTCCTTCGACTTGGATTTGTTTGCCGGTGGAGGCTGAGACGGTCCCGGAACATCAGTAGCAGACAGCGTTGTCAGCTGAGGGTCCTCGACTGAATTACCCAGAGTGGGCTGGAATTGTGCGCCAGACCGGGTAACAACGACCGCCGCCTCCTCAGCTTCGGTCGAGATTGTGTGGCATGATCTAGACTTCCCGCCCTTCTTTTTGCTAGATGGCACCGCCTGGGTAACTTCGAGCACTAAGTTCGGGTGGACCCACAAGACTTTTCCTCGTTACATGGTGAGAGGTACCAATCCAGTCATTTGGTCCCAGACATGTGGAAGGTTAGTAACCTCCATCGTTGCCCGAGGAACGGGTACTACCCCATCTTGAGTTTTTATTGAAGGGAAGTTGTCGAACTGAACGGATACCATGTTTGCAGCCACGTTAACCTCTTCGAAATCCAACGACAGAGCATTAGAGTTGATGAGGTTCTGGATGTACCACTTTAATGTGAAGCACTCTTGTGTGGGGTGGTGGACATAGCGGTGAAAGTGACAATATTTTGGATCCTCGATCTCCGCCGCTTGAGGCTCGCGCTCTACATCACGGAGTCGGATCCTACCCGCCTTCAGGAGCATGTCGAAGATAGGCTTGACATGGCTGTCTTCAAAAGAGTATGTCATCTCCTTGGGCCTCAAAACTTCTGCTTGCATTGGTTCAGGCTTTTTGGTTGTACCCGCGACCATGGCCTGTTTGCCTTTGGTGTCCCGATTATTGGTGGTGCTGCCACTGTTGTTGTTATTGGAGGTGGTACCAGGATGTTTGCCCTTGTCCTCTCTATCTGGGATGTGTAATCCCAGCTGGCGAGCCTTATTTAACTTTGTCTCCGTATTTGTAGCGCTTATGATGAAAGTCGTCCAATCCCTGAATTGATCTTCGTCCATCCAGAGGCTGATACTTAGCTAGCACTTGCCTACATACCTAGTATCTTGACATATGTCTTGACACTGTACCAATCATACCTACACTTCTAGGATACTCTATACACTTTATGTACTAGGATACTCCTTAGCAAAGTTTATAGTATCGGTATCGAACTATTCCTACGAGTATTGGTATCGTCGATATCAGAAAACAAATAATTAACTTTAAACCGTATCAGATCGGTATCGGATCGGGACATGTAAAATCGTATCGGTATCGGCCGTATCAGATCGGTAATAGCCGATACTTTAAACCATGCTCCTTGGTATATTAGATATCAAAATCACTTAGTAGTATACAAATGTTGTCACGACCCGATTTCGTAGAATCTGTAGTGCCCCGACCCGCAAGATGCCTTATGATGGATGGTTGGTTCGATGAAGCCTTATTGGACTTAGGAATATACGAAGGATCGCTTAGAAGGCTATGCGATCGTGGCAGAAATCGTCTTATAAATGTGAGTAGTATTGAACCCTTCGAAGATCCTTTAGCTTCACGCTTAAAATAAGGATGAGTACGCTATGTTTCTTGTTGAGTTGCTCAAAAACACCTTGCATGGAATTCAAAATTGTAGGACCGTTGAGCACCTCTAGAGGGGGGTGAATAGAGTGAGTGCGAGTGCAGCAGAAAATAATCACCAATTTTAAAATTATAAATAGATAACTATGGCAGTAAATAAGAGACAATAAATAAATATAGCAAGAGATAGATCAAACTCAGTGACATAGCGATGTATACTGGTATCCCTCTGAGAGGACTAATCCAGTCTCGAGTACCCTTGCTCGATGTTAATCCACTAAGGCACAAGCTAATTGTAAGCTTGCATTCTCTTACAACAACGTGCTTGGTGACAAGTGCACGACCAACTACCGTGCTTGGTGACGAGCGCACGACCGGCTCCACAACAGAGATAGTTTCTGTACTTTGAACAACCTCTTTACAACTTTTGAGAACCAAAAGACTCTAGATCGAAATAGATATTACTGGCTTTTGGCTAAGAGGAGTGTAGGTGAGATATAAAAGATTTTGAACGAATGAAAACACTTATTGAATAGAGAAGAGAAGAAGATATTGATTGAGTGATTTGGAATGAGAAATTCTCTTCTATATATAGGTGTTTTCTGGGACCGAACTCGGGCAGAGTTCTGGCAGAGTTCTGATGAAAAGATTTCGCATATGAATGTTGCATACAGATTTGGAGGCAACAAATATTTAAATTTAAACTGACTGAACTCGGTCAGAGTTCGGACCGAACTCGAACCGAACTCGGCTTGAGCTCTGTCTAGGTAAAAATGTTAAACATTTGTAAAATATTATTGCAGAATGGAATTGAACTTTTTGGTGGATGGAATATGGATAGGTAGGCTGTATAGAAAAGTGGACTATGATTAACCTAAGCCAGTATTACCCAGTCGATCTTATAATTTATATCCTAGACTTAATAAAGATAAAATACATAATAAATTATAAAATGACTCGAACTAGATTCCGATGAAAGTAAGCTTCAGACTGATGATTTACGTGCTTGATGATGCAGTAATACGCTTGTTGATATTTATTTCACAAGACCTGAAATGGTTAGCAGTAGTTCGCATATTTTGTGTATTGACTTAAGTTTATGTCGATTATTAAAATCTTGTGTGACCATGGAATGGGCCAACAATCTCCCCCATTTTGATAATTGACAAACTTGAGTCTATACCAAAATATATCTAAAATAGAACAAATAAAATTACCTGAAAAAATGGTTTTGGTATTCTTTCTTTGAATGTTGATTTTGGTATTGCGCTCTTTCTCTCCCTTTGTCAATAAAAAATGGTTTTGGCTCCCCGTAATGTGTGAAATCAATGATGTTCATCAAACAGAAAGTAATACTAGAGAGATAACCAAATAACAACATTGCCACAAATAACAAGTGCATAAAAAAAACTAGTAGTGAAATACTGAAAATGTCTTACATAAAAGAAAGGTACAACCATCATAATCATCACAAAGTACTAATAAATGTCTAACTGTAAAGTTGAGACATAAAAAAAAACTATTTCAGAGATCATCATCTATCAGATCCTATCCAAAAATCTACTAGCTCAAGTCCTCATCACATCGGAGTGTCGTCACCTCCAGGAGCATCCGGTGGAAAATATGTAGCAGTAGGATTAAAGTGAGGAAATATTGCCTCATCGTCGAACCTAGGTCCAGGGAAGCTGGGGTGATGAAGTATGGTAACTGGATATGAGGGGTCATGAGAGAGACTCCAGTGAAGATTAGCAATGCTGTTCCATAACACCTGAGCCTGGGTAATATGGCGGAACTTTGAGTCAAGATAGCCCTGATGTCGTTGTGCAACGAGGGCAACGAAATCATCAAAGCGCTGATAGAAGCCAGGGGGGCTGGAGCAGCAGTAGCAGGAGGAGCCTCGGGGTCAGCACCTGGAACATGCTCAACACCAGGAGGCAGAGGAGGAGTAAGATATAACCTAGACCTACTAAGCTCAATGACAGTGGAGGAGTAAGGACAGGTTTGAAGATCGATTTCAAACCTTCTAAAGATAGAAGCCAAATGCATAGGATAGACGAGGTTGCGTCCTATATTTCTGCAGTTGAGCATCCAAGCCATCATCGTCTTGGAAACAGAGAATGGAATACCAAAGTGAATATGGTACATGACTGATAATTCTAGGAAGGTAATCTCATCAGAGGATCCCTTCTTCAGAAGAAGAACAGAGAATACAAACCTGTGGAGTTCATAGAAGTTTTGGTTGAGATGCTTGGAGTAAACTCTTATAGGAACGGGTTTGGGATGGCACAAAAGTTCTTTGAAGGAATCAAAAGTGACACCTTCAGGGAATTGAATGTGATGAATATCCACTAAAGCTTTACCTACATCAGAAACATGGAAGTATTCACTGATGTCGGTGGCACTGAATTCTAGTTCTTGTCCAACAACACAAGAATAGAAATTTTTGTTATCTTTTACTTGCAGGTTGCAGTAAAACATACAGACGGCATTATCATAAATGTTTTCAGCTACTTCAAAAAAAATCATGAAAGCCGAGACGGTTGAAAGTGGGAGCATATTCAGAAAAGATAGTAAAATTTACACGTGCTCCAGCACAAATTCTACGACCAAAAAAAGAGTCAAACCAAAGGTCCGAAAATTTTTTGTCGGAAAAGAGACCAGAATCATAATCATCGGATCCCGTAGATCTAGCTGGACTAAAGACATTAGTGGGAACATAGTCAGAGGAGGAAGATCCTGCATGTGAGGAATCAACCTTTCTCTTTTGGTGCTTAGGTGCCATAGATGAAAAGGAGAGGATAATGGAATACCTTCGAAGAGGACGAAGATGATGGAGAAGAATGGCCCACTAGACTCCTGAGAAGCTCGAATGGAAGGAGGAGGAAGAGTTCTTGGGAGTATTGGAGGGTTTTTCTTGGTTGAAGGATGAAAAAAAGTGGAAGGAAGAAGAGGATTATATAGAGCTAGGGCTGGCTGTTCGGTTCTGGAATCTGAACAGCACCGACCGAACTCGGTCAGAGTTCGGTCCGAGTTCGGCTGCTTGCATTTTCAATGCCATAAATACAGTATTTGTTTAAAAATTTGAATTTATAATTATTGTAATTCTTCATTTAATAACTTTTATTACTTTGGGTTAGCTGTAGGGGCCGGATCCCAGCTAGCGGTAGTCCGAAGACTAGTGCACCGTGTCGCTTCAGGCTATTTACACATGTATGACAGAAGGACCCTTTCGGCTTGTATCCAAAATAATTTTCGTTAAATAAGTTACGAAGTTTCGAGTTATAAAAATAAATTTAATAAACATACTACATTATGAATCTGAAAATTCAAGTATGCCGAGCTCTCGCCTCATAATGTTAAATCGGTCTTCAGCCAGTGGTTTTGTAAAAATATCTGCTAGTTGATAATCTGTGTCAATAAACTCTAGACAGATGTCCCCATGTTGTTGGTGATCACGTAAAAAGTGATGACGAATCTTAATGTATTTTGTGCGTGAGTGACATACAGGGTTCTTAGTCAGGTTAATAGTGCTAGTGTTATCACAATAAATAAGAATTTTAGTGTAGTACAGATTGTAGTCTTCTAGGGTTTGCTTCATCCACAAAATTTGAGCACAACAATGTCGTGCAGCGATATACTCAGCCTCAGTAGTTGATAATGCTACATAATTTTTTTCTTGCTAAACCATGAGACTAAGGTCTTTCATAGAAAATGACACGTGCCACTGGTACTTTTACGGTCTACTTTACATCTTGCAAAATTCGCATCCAAGTAACCTATCAGGTCAAAGGATTTGGTTTTAGGATACCACAAGCCGACTGTAGAAGTTCTCTTAAGGTATCGAAAGATACGCTTATCGGCACTTAGGTGTGATTCCTTAGGATTTGCCTGGTATCGTGCACAGATGCAAATACTGAACATAATATAAGGACGACTAGCAGTTAAATATAATAAGCTACCAATCATACCTCAATACTTACGCTGGTTGACAAGTTTGCCACTTTTATTTGTGTCAAGCTTTGTAGATGTAGCCATTGGAGTTCCGATAGGCTTTACATTATCGAAGTCCTAGTTTTTCAGTATGTCCTTCGTATACTTGGCTTGATTGATGAATGTTCCCTTTGAGTATTATTTGGTCTGGAGTTCTAGGAAGAAGTTTAGCTCTCCCATCATACTCATCTCAAATTCACTCTGCATACACTTAGTAAACTCTTGACAAAGTTTTTATTAGTAGAACCGAATATAATGTCATCAACGTATATTTGCACAAGAAGAATGTCATCATCTAAAGATTTGATAAACAAAGTTGTATCAACTCTTCCTTTTGAAAAACCATTATTAAGTAAGATGACACTTAGGCGTTCATACCAAGCACAAGGTGCATGTTTGAGTCCATAGAGTGCTTTCTTAAGATTGAAGACGTGATCAGGTTTTTGAAAATCTTTAAAGCTAGGGGGTTGTTTCACAAAAACTTCTTCTTTTAGAAATCCATTCAAAAATGTACTTTTTACGTCCATTTGAAATAATTTAAAATCATTAAAACATGCACATGCACAAAACATACGGATAGCTTCTAGTCTAGCAATAGGAATATATGTCTCGTCATAATCAATACATTCTTCTTGATTATAACCTTGTGCTACTAGACGTGATTTGTTGCGTAGAACTTGTCTATCTTCACTTAGTTTATTTCAGAACACCCATTTGGTACTAATTATTGATTGACCAATAGGTTTAGGAACGAGTTCCCAAACTTGGTTTTTCTCAAATTGATTAAGTTCCTCTTGCATGGCATTAAACCAAAACTCATCAGTAAAAGCATATTCTATATTCTTAGGTTCTATTTGAGAAATGAAAGCTACATTTGCTGCTATTTCAGAATCTCTAAGAGAGGAGCGTGTACTTATACCTTTTGATACATCACCTATAATGAGTGTCTCTGGATGATCTGGTAAAAACTTCAATGATTCAAATTATGAGTCAGATCTTCCACATGACTCTTATCGGTTTTTGCTTATACACCTTCATCATTATTGTTGCTAGATCTGTGACTATTGAGCTCATCAAAAGTAATGTTAATAGATTCTTCAACAATCATAGACCTTTTATTAAAAATTATATATCCCTTACTCTTAGCAGCATATCCGAAAAATATCCCTTCATCTGCTTTAGAGTCAAACTTACCCAAGTTGTCCTTGGTGTTCAGGATAAAATAGCGACATCCAAAAACTTTGAAATAAAAAATGTTTGGAATCCTTCCAAACCAAAGTTCATCAGGTGTTTTCTTCGAGATGGGTCGAATTACCATCCTATTTAAAACATGATAGGTTGTGCTAACAGCTTCTGCCCAAAAATATTTAGGAAGATTATGTTGATTTAGCATGACTCTAGCCATCTCGCTTAGAGTACGGTTCTTATGCTCCACAACACCATTCTGTTGAGAAGTTCTAGGACAAGAAAATTTATGGTAGTACCCACTATCATCATAAAACTTTTTGAAATTAGTATTTACGAATTCGCCACCATGATCACTTTGGATACGAGTAATCATGAAGCCGTTTTCGTTTGGTATCTTTTTAAAAAATAACTGAAATTCAAAAATAGCATCACTTTTGTTTG
This sequence comes from Iris pallida, assembly GCA_029216955.1. NCBI lineage: Eukaryota > Viridiplantae > Streptophyta > Magnoliopsida > Asparagales > Iridaceae > Iris > Iris pallida. Next base: position 6,833,834 of record JANAVB010000397.1, read on the forward strand.
ATAAAAAGTAAACCCAAGTAAAACGAGAGAAATTATCAACAATAACAAAAGCGTAGAGCTTACCGCCAAGACTAGATTTACGAGAGATATCATCAACAATAAACTGTGATATATAGCATAACTTGTTAGAACTTACTGTTCAGTTATATTTTCTGCTATGTATTATTTTTCTTACACATTAAACCTAGATTTAAGGGACCACCTTGTGTGTTGCATTCATTGGCCTTGACACATTATACCATGAAGTTGTGTGTCACATGTAGAACACGGACATGCGTGACTGGCTAGCCACCAGTGTGTATAAGCCATGTGATAGGAATAACCGCTAATAGAGGTTGCATGCTTAGTTTGACTTAGTAGTTAATAGAGGTTTTGTGTTGTAGATACAATATAGTAGGCATTAGACGGGGAGGACAATACCTTAGCGTATGGGCTAGTATGCACTTTCCCTTTTGTAACCCGTGAGCTCTGCCGGAGACGCGGATGAGATTACCCATGATTACTGACGGCCACTGGAGTTCTGCAGAACGTTATGCTCTTATTGAATGGGCCTCTGGTGTCCAAGTGGGGACCATGCCGATCCTATTTTAGCCAGGGCCCATGCGTTGGAGGATGTTCTTAAAACTTCATACATTAAGACTGGTTAGGCTACCTTATCCGTTAGGTATGAATACTTTTGGTTTAGGTACTTGTATCTGGTCGCGGCTTGGAACAATAACTTGTCGCGGATTAGTTCGTCACATCTTGTCCTTGTTTGGTTGTAGGTGTGGCTTACTACTTCGATGAGAAGGTATTGAACCTTGTTGGGGTTCGGATACCATATTGGATTCATAGCATAGAAAGATACGTCATCGTAAATTAGTTTACCATCTCCTGTCCTTGTTTGGTTGGAAGGATGGTACGCTAGTTCAATGGTGCGTATTGGACCATGTTATAATTCAATTGACTTATTTATTTGAGCAATTTATATTCAGTTATATTGGCATGATATTATGTGTCTTGTTACGTCCCTCTGAGGACCTGGTTATCTCACCAGGTGTGTGCTCTTGTCTTTGCAGGTGTTCTAGCCGTGGTCATGATCGTCACTATTTCTTCGAGGATGATTACACTTAGATCTTCTTCGCTTCGCTCACCAAAATCTTTTTTTGTTATGTATTTCTTTTCATAGTTGGTAGTGGATTTGTCTCCGCCCAACTACATGTACCAAATGACAATTTCGTAGTTGATTATATGATATCCTTTATTCTTTCATTTTGTGGATGAGATTAGTTAGCCTTGGTTTTACTGTATTTTACAGCTTATGTATTCATAGAGGCCCATGTACTTCGTATGTATACAGCTGGCATGTCTACGTTCCTAGTCCTGCGTATTTTGGGACTGGGGCGTTACATGTTTTTGTGGTAGCCCATGCAGGTCGAGATAAATTATTTGGTTACTTTACCGTACCAAGCAAGCCTGCGAATAGGATTAGAAGTCTAGGATCTCATCCACATACTTGACCACTTTCTTCGATTCCATATTCGAACTACCGTTCGACTCATCGATTGCATCTTGCTTGATTCCTTCTATCATAATTCTTATCTTCCCTTCGTACTTGCTAGAGGTTAGACAGGTGACCCTACTAGTTAGACATGTTTCTTTTGTTCCACAACACCATTAGTTTAATTCTTTTAAGTTGAATTGAATGTCTTGTGACCTAGCAATCCCTTTATCCTTGTGACCTATATTCACAAGTTTACTTAGATTCTAGAATTTAGAGGACCCTAACCCATCTAGTCAACCAAGGACTTAGACAAGAAGACTGTAGGACGACTGTATGGAGACCAACACAGGATATGACTTAGAGTCTTTAAGGAGTTCGAACCAATTCTGCTTTCTTTCAATCTTGATCTCACGTGCCTATATTTTTACTATCTAGACTAATGATGCTAATGTAGACTAGTTTTTGCAAGCTCAATTCTTTATCAAGCTTGTTCATGACATATGCTATTGAGCACTCACTAACATATTGTCTAATCAGAATCGGTTGTAAAACCCCTAAATTTTTTTGAAAACATTTTTTTATTATTTAATTGCCTTAAATAGGATTTTATAGAATTTATGAGTATTTTTATTAAATTATTATTAAGTATGACCTTAGCCATTGTTGAGTTTTGGAGCACAAGACGTCTAGGAATTGTGGCACAAAAAGTATAGTCGAGTGCTTTGACTAGTGTTTTAGCCACGGTAGGAAAGACTGAGCCATAGGTGTGTTCTAACTAGGAAAATATGCCAAGTTGTGAAAAGACTCATTTAAATCATTTTATTAGTTATTATTTAATATATTAATTTTTAGATGATCCGGTTGTACCCATAAAGCCCGAACCGAACCTGAACCAATTCCAAGGCCATGTAGGCATGTAGCGGACCAAAGACGATCGTGTAGGCATATTTTATGTATGCAAATATTTTTAAATTTTTTTTGAATTTGATATTGAATTTCTAATTATTAAATATTGTACAATATTGGTATTAATATTATTAAATAGGTGTTTGACAATATTTGTATAATTTTTGGACCGAATATGGGTGTGCAGTATAAGTTCATTAAAACAACCACTGGGTATTTTTATTATTTTATTATTATTAAAGTTAATTTTTGTGATAATTATTTTTTATTAAAACAACCACTGTGTTGTATAATTATTTTATTATTATTAAAGTTAATTTTTGGACCCGTGGGGAGGTTCAGGCAGCTGCCGAGGATGATACCCATGTTTAGCATAGATATTCTAGGCTTTTCTTCTTTTTATGATTAGTTGTTGTCCTTGATTTTAGAGTTGTATATTCTAGAGATGTTGAGACTGGTAGTTATTAACTTATGTTATTTCATTCTGCTGTACCTCAGTTGAAGATTTCTCTATCTATTTCCATCGTGCTACATTTTACCTTAGATTGTGATTGAGTTGTACCTCTGTGTTGGCCTCCTTTTGGAGAGTATTTCATGTTATGTAGTTATAGTTCATGACCTAGAACAGCGTTCTACTGCCGACACTGCGGCGTAGGCTGGACGCTGTTACGTTCTCGTACCCTCACAGTGGGTACGGGTCGTGACACATTTTTAGTGGTGGCCCATGCAGGTCGAGATTATGTAGTGGTATTCGAACTAGAGTATCACTATAGCCTGCAGTAGGATTAGGATATTTTGAAGGTACTCAATCACACTAGAAAAAACTCTTAATCAGATTCCTTTTGTCTAAATTTGCTGCTTATTATTTTCCCTTGAATATAAACTGTCCTCCTTGATTTTTTGCTTCATTCTCAGTAATTGCTTCTTGTTTTGATCTGTCTTCATGATGGTTACGGAGACACGATTTCATCGCTCCGGTTCGGAGGATACTATCGAGAGGCTGGCCACTTCTCGTTCTGTTCATCAGGGCCTCGAGACTGTAGCTCCTCTTGTGCCGACTCAGGTTGGCGTTTCTGCTACATTGGAGGTGCACCTCCGCCTGTATAGAGACCTTTCCCGTCATTCCTGATTTCTCTCAGCAGCAGAGGTACCTGCTGCATCAACAACAGGCCAGAGAAAACCAGCAAGGGCGAGCTTTCGCCAGGACAGTCGAGGATGCACAAGCCATTGGAGATCTTGCTGTAGGTTCCGATCTTCTCGATTCCATTTCCACAATTGCCTCTTATAACTATCTTGAAATTCGATTTCATCTGCTCCTTGTTGACTGATCAAATGTTATGTTGTTCTGGTGTTATATTTGTTTGTTTTTTTCTTCTGAGAAAAATCATATAGGCTAGGTCACCTCAATCATGGTATCTAGAATCTTCGATAGTCGTGTTAGCTGGCATAGTGAGGATATATAGTCAGATTTTGGACGTATTTCTCTGGTGTAGGAATTTAAGGTTTTTGCCGTCGCATATGGCAATGCAAAAATTTTAAATACCATGATTCTAGAGGTATGTGCCTTAGTCAAGGACTCTGTGATTATCGTAGCATTGCTCACTAGCATGACAAAGACTTCGAGTAACATGATTTTGGACAGACGCATATGATAATCAGATTGTATATTAAAGTTTTTTGAACATCATACCCTTCTGTTGTTGTAAATAACTTAGGAGTAGGGATATTTAGTTTTGTAGAGCTTATTCATAGGTAGTTCCTTCATAGTATAATGATATGATAACTTGTAGAGTGTCTGTACTCTAGAGGTGATAGTTAGCATTGGTGTTAGAATAGTAACCCATTACAGATAATTCTCCTGTTATCTATAATACCAACCAGTTTACATATAGGATGTTAGTATGCCTTACAGCCTTGATGATTATTATTACTTTTCCTTATCTTTTCCAGTGAGGCACCCATGACCAGAGCCTGTCCTTGAGTATAGTTGTAGTTTCACCTAAGACTAAGAGGTCTATATATATAGATGATATACTTAGGATATATGTGATGGGTTGTTGTTCTTGAGCATATATATATATATATATATATATATATATATATATATATATATATATATATATATATATATATATATATATATATATATATATATATATATATATATATATGGTATTGGGATTTGTGTGTTTAGATTATGGGTATTTAGTTATGGGTGACTTGATAAGATTGGAAAGTTAGGAGACTAACCTAGATAGCTAGCATAGGTAAAACCCTAAGAAGTTGACCAGTTGATGACCAAGTACTTGGATGTTGACAAATTGACTAGTGGTTGACCCTTGACTATGTTTGACCTAGAAGTAGTACCACCATCTTAAATTTCGAGGACAAAATTTTTCTAAGGTGGGTAGACTTGTAACACCCAGTTTTCTAAAATGAGGGTAATTTTAAAATTTTGTATTTAATTTATTTAATTATGGTATTTAAATAATAATATGATTTTTAGTGATTTTTAATCATTTTAAAACTATTAAATATCATGACTTGTGATTTTGATGTGCAGCTAGTGAAACCATAGAGACTGTCTGCCCTAGAGCCTAGCCAGTGATTAGGGTGTTTCAATTATCATTTTTAGTAATTTGGTCATTGTGAATTTTTAGAATTATTGATTATTGTTGGATTGACGGTTGTTGATTTTGACTTTTGCTAGTTGTGACATAGGAGACTAACCTAGATGTTGACTCCAGTTAAGGTGACTTGATTAGCATGGTGAGACCCTAATCTAACTTAAGTCGACTTGGTTTTGACTTGAGTGATTTAGCTCTTGAAAAATTAGGAAGGAGTTTAATGTTGGACTTAAGACTAAGGTAGAGAGCCCATTTCTCATGTGACTTGACCCATGGCCCATGACTTGTAACCCTAACCCTAATTTTCACACATTAGGACCAGCCATAGGGCTTCCCCTCCCTATAAATAATCTCCTCCTTGAATGTTCTTGCCTCTTTTATATTATTCTCCATTTGGCAAAAACTAAGGTTTGTTCCCTTCTTCAAATTTTTTATTTTATTCATTTAACCTCCTTTTTCATTCTAGTCTTTTGCATGGGGTTCTAATTGGTGTTTATGGGCTGTTGGTGGAGAGCCATTTCAGTTTGGGACCAATTTGGAGCACTTGGCCATCAAGAAGAACCACCCCCTTTTGAAGCTTTTTCATGCAAATTGCACATATAGGTAAATCTCTATTCCCTCCACCAAATTTTGTTTTCTTTGCATGGATAGGAAGCACTAGGTGTCCCCTAGCCGTAGGTATTGGATTTGTGTCGAGTCGTGTCTATTTCGTGTCCGTATCGGACACGAATCAGTGTTAGGGTGCATGTGTTCGATGAAATGCTTGAGTGAATAAATTCTTCTTATTTTTACATTCTATTTGAACAGATTTCTAGCCCTATGTGTGTGTTTCACGAATCCCAAGCTTTGAGCACATTTTGAGCCGTGTCCGTGTCCAAATCGGACATGAACTCGCTGCATGATGCACGTACACAGTCCCCTGCTCACGCACCCCTCGTGCCCGCTGCACGCGCCACGTGGTGGGCTGCCACTTGGCATGGAGGAGGGGGCACACACTGACATGCCACCCCTCGAGTCTTATGGACTTTCGTGTCGTGTCGGACACAGAATCAATCACGCACCTGTTTTACACTGCTGCACCCGCGCAGATTTTTGCTCTCTGACACGCATCATTTGACACGTGCAGACACAACTTGGACACGGAGCAGGACGTCAACCCTCTAGCCCTATATCCCCCTAACCCTATACACGAGCACGTGGCTTCTCGATCTCTGTGTCAAGCCCAAATCGATTCGATACGGCTGTACGAGGCAGTCCTGTGCACAGACTCGTGTCTATGTATTTTTGATGCTTGGACACGTCGTGTCCCACTTTGGGGACACGACACACACTAAAATGAATGTCCACACCTACACTATTGTTTACCAACCATTATTTTAGATTAATAACATGTTTTGGCTTTCGAAATTTCATTTTTCCATTGTTCACTGATACACTGTGTTTCTATTTCGATTTCTAAAATTAGATTGTGTTCAAACCATTTTTCCATGTTTTAAACTGCCACATAAATTCACATTCATATGTATTATATACTGTTAATGTTGAGTTTATGTTTGGTGTACGAATTTTAGGCTCAAAATGGTTTAGGATGGATAGGACTGAATGTGTTCACTGATATGTGTTAACTGCCATTGATTCCATATTTTCCTGAGAACCCTATTGATTAGCTAACATTTTGATTCTATTTTTCCTGAGAAACTAACCCATTACTGCTCTTTAATATACACACAATGTTTTTTGACACACCACTGTATGTAAAATACACACACAAATCTGGAAACGGATGAAGTGTATACATTTCACACTGTTTAAATAACTGAGGAACCTGAGAATTTATTGTTCCTCTCATGATGATCCTTCACACTCTCATGTGTTAAACTCACACACAGGACACAAATTCTGAACCTGAGAATTTGAGTTAGCTAATTATGTTTTATTGTCTTCTTGATATGTTGATTTCACTCTAGGAAAGGTGTTTAAATTGGTATTTACTGAGTTCTTCCCTCTCTGGGATAACCTGAAATTTGCCTAAACAGAAAACTGGGATTAGTTGGATTTCGAAATGGATGTAGGAAATAGGGTTTGGACTTATTTGTTAACTGATATTGATGATTTGAACCATCACACTGAAACAGTTATTTCTTTCACTGTTAAACCAAGTTGTTCATTGCTATATATATAGACAACATGTTAGGTTCATGTATGAGAAATTGTGGGTTAAGTGCAATGTTATTTCCTATATCAAACTGAAAACTGGAACGTAGATTAAATTCCTGAGATACTGAGCTGAAACTGTTGTTGGTACTTGTTTTTCTGATTTTTCACAAATTGGTATTTGGTTTCGATCATGATTTTGGTACATATGGATTTAGGTTTCTAGTTATATAGGGATTTGAGTGTTGTTTGAAAAAAAAAAACTGAGAATTGAATTCTTTTCCTTTAAACTAATTGGATGTTATTAGCCAGGCTAATTTGAATGTTAGTTCCTATGCATTGTATTAGTTTTTCTCCTGGAAACCAAATTCAAATCGATTCACTGTTACAGGAATTTAAAACCTGAGAACAGGTTTAGTGAGTTATTGAAACTGTCCTAAAATTTTCCTATTGACTGTTAATGTAAATACATGTATCACTCACTGTTTTCCTTGTACACATACCACTGCACACAGGCTATACCGAATCACCCTCATTCCATTTACACACTATGAACCAGGGAAGCATTTCAAAACCTGAGATTGAAAATACTGGAAACCTGAGAATGGGGTTCCTAAGCCATATAGGCTGTGGGGTGCAGGTAGAACCTGGGAACTACCTGGGTTACTAGGACTGAAGTGGGGATACACTGAGTTGGAATCCTGAATTAATTCCTGGAAATACTACACACACACAGCCATATACACCCACACACACATTAATGTTCCTGCCATATTGGTTTCAGCACACACACACACACCTATACATTCCTGTACACAGGACACCCTCACACCCTCACACACATGCCACACTCTTACATGTACACACACACATATTACTTTATTTTCATGGCTCTCTCTCTCTGCCTATGTATTTTATATATGTATATGAAGTAAGAGTGATATATATATATGTGAATATAGTGTGTGGATGAGATTCCTATGGGTTTATGCATAATGTGTAGATAGATATATATATGCGAAAAGTGTTTATGTAGTTGGCTTATATGAATGTAATAGGTAAATTGAAATCAATAGTACTTTGCCTATGTCATGTGAGTGTATGTATATAGCTTAATATGGTATATGGTGTTTAGGCCTATATGTGATATGGCCTAGTGTTTGGCTAATTGCCTATGGGATAGGGCCTATGGCCTATAACCAAGGTACATAGCCTAGGTACCCTTGTGTGGTTTGTGTGTATGAGATACATACATGTGTAATACCCTATAGACTAGTGTATGGTGTGTTCTAGCTAGGATAGACTGTTTAGGCCTAGTTAGACTTCATTGAGTCTAGGTTAACCTAGTTGACCTAACCTTGACTAGATAGTTGACTAGAGTTGACCAAGTGTCGACTTTAGCCTAGTTTGACCTAGACAGCATGCAGATGCATTACAGATTTCAATTATCATCCCCTGTATACATCTTGACTTGTGTTGCTCTAACTAGGAGTCAGGTACCTCATCTCGGACAGTACATTTATTTCAGACATTCAGATACCAGGCGAATACATTCTCTGACCGTTTCATACGTGTCTGGATTTACATTCTTGCTCTAGATTACTGTACTTGATGCTGACATGATTGTTATCACGGATTGGTACTATATGGATCTTCTTTTGAGATGTTACCATTGTACAACTATTGTATAATATTGTATAACTATTGTATAACATTGTACATCTATTGTATAATATTTTACACTATTGTATAAGATAACATAACTGGAGTGGATCCTTGTGTATTGATTGGGGAGGAGGAGTAAAATTGGTTATGTAATCAAATCCTATTGTACAATATTGTATAACTATTGTATATGTCTATTGTGCACTTACGTACAATGGAGTTATCATTGCATTGTCCTAAACCGTTTACATAACCATATTGTACTCTAAATCACATATTACTTACAGTTCTTACTTATCATATATAGATATTTTCTATTATCAAATCTCTGCTATTTTTTATATACATTCTTCTTTCAGCGTTTCCTGTATCTTACTCTATTGCATGCTTTATATTTCCTAATTTGATATGAACTGCGTAAGATATTTTGTGCTCGCTTCCGTCCTAACTGGACTTGTTGAAAATTTTACAGAGGATGATGAGGAACCCTGCACCCCTTACTATGGAGCTTGCCTAGATGACACTCGCGACCTGGACCCCTGGGGAGGTTCAGGCAGCTGCCGAGGATGATACCCATGTTTAGCATAGATAGTCTAGGATGTTCTTCTTTTTATGATTAGTTGTTGTCCTTGATTTCAGAGTTGTATATTCTAGAGATGTTGAGACTGGTAGTTATTAACTTATGTTATTTCATTCAGCTGTACCTCAGTTGAGGATTTCTCTATCTATTTCCATCGTGCTATATTCTACCTTAGATTGTGATTGAGTTGTACCTCTGTGTTGGCCTCCTTTTGGAGAGTATTTCATGTTATGTAGTTATAGTTCATGACCTAGAACAACGTTCTACCGTCGACACTACGGCGTAGGCTGGGTGCTGTTACTTTCTCGTACCCTCACAGTGGGTACGGGTCATGACACATTTTTAGTGGTGGCCCATGTAGGTCAAGATTATGTAGTGGTATTCGAACTAGAGTATCACTACAGCCTGCAGTAGGATTAGGATATTTTGAAGGTACTCAATCACACTAGAAAAAACTCTTAATCAGATTCCTTTTATCTAAATTTGTTGCTTATTATTTTCCCTTGAATATAAACTGTCCTCCTTGATTTTTTGCTTCATTCTCAGTAATTGCTTCTTCTTTTGATCTGTCTTCATGATGGTTATGGAGACACGATCTCATCGCTCTGGTTCGGAGGATACTATCGAGAGGCTGGCCACCTCTCGTTCTATTCATCAGGGCCTCGAGATCGCAGCACCTGTTGTGCCGACTCAGGTTGGCGTTTCTGCTACATTGGAGGTGCACCTCCGCCTGTATAGAGACCTTTCCCGTCATTCTTGATTTCTCTCAGCAGCAGAGGAACCTGCAGCATCAACAGCAGGCCAGAGAAAACCAGCAAGGGCGAGCTTTTGCCAGGACAGTTGAGGATGCACAAGCCATTGGAGATCTTGCTGTAGGTTCCGATCTTCTCGATTCCATTTCTACAATTGCCTCTTATAACTATCTTGAAATTCAATTTCATCTGCTCCTTGCTGACTGATCAAATGTTCTGTTGTTCTGGTGTTATGTTTGTTTTTTTCTTCTGAGAAAAATCATATGGGCTAGGTCACCTCAATCATGGTATCTAGAATCTTCGATAGTCGTGTTAGCTGGCTTAGTGAGGACATATAGTCAGATTTTGGACATATTTCTCTGGTGTAGGAATTTAAGGTTTTTGCCGTCGCATGTGGCAATGAAAAATTTTTAAATACCATGATTCTAGAGGTGTGTGCCTTAGTCAAGGACTCTGTGATTATCGTAGCATTGCTCACTAGCATGACAAAGACTCCGAGTAACATAATTTTGGACAGACGCATATGATTATCAGATTGTATCTTGAAGGTTTTTGAACATCATACCCTTCTGTTGTTGTAAATAACTTAGGAGTAGGGATATTTAGTTTTGTAGAGCTTATTCATAGGTAGTTCCTTCATAGTATAATGATATGATGACTTGTAGAGTGTCTGTACTCTAGAGGTGATAGTTAGCATTGGTGTTAGAATAGTGACCCATTGCAGATAATTCTCCTGTTATCTATAATACCAACCAGTTTACATATAGGATGTTAGTATGCCTTACAGCCTTGATGATTATTATTACTTTCCCTTACCTTTTCCAGTAAGGCACCCATGACCAGAGCCTGTCCTTGAGTATAGTTGTAGTTTCACCTAAGACTAAGAGGTCTATATATATAGATGATATACTTAGGATATATGTGATGGGTTGTTGTTCTTGAGCATATATATATATATATATATATATATATATATATATATATATATATATGGTATTGGGATTTGTGTGTTTAGATTATGGGTATTTAGTTATGGGTGACTTGATAAGATTGGGAAGTTAGGAGACTAACCTAGATAGCTAGCATAGGTAAAACCCTAAGATGTTGACCAGTTGATGACCAAGTACTTGGATGTTGACAAATTGACTAGTGGTTGACCCTTGACTATGTTTTACCTTGAAGTAGTACCACCATCTTAAATTTCGAGGACGAAATTTTTCTAAGGTGGGTAGACTTGTAACACCCAGTTTTCTAAAATAAGAGTAATTTTGAAATTTTGTATTTAATTTATTTAATTATGGTATTTAAATAATAATATGATTTTTAGTGATTTTTAATCATTTTAAAACTATTAAATATCATGACTTGTGATTTTGATGTGCAGCTAGTGAAACCGTAGAGACTGTCTGCCCTAGAGCCTAGCCAGTGATTAGGGTGTTTCAATTATCATTTTTAGTCTAGGGATAATTTGGTTATTGTGACTTTTTAGAATTATTGATTATTATTGGATTGACGGTTGTTGATTTTGACTTTTGCTAGTTGTGACATAGGAGACTAACCTAGATGTTGACTCCAGTTAAGGTGACTGATTAGCATGGTGAGATCCTAATCTAACTTAAGTTGACTTGGTTTTGACTTGAGTGATTTAGCTCTTGAGAAATTAGGAAGGAGTTTAATGTTGGACTTAAGGCTAAGGTAGAAAGCCCATTTCTCATGTGACTTGGCCCATGGCCCATGACTTGTAACCCTAACCCTAATTTTCACTCATTAGGACCAGCCATAGGGCTTCCCCTCCCTATAAATAATCTCCTCCTTGAATGTTCTTATCTCTTTTATATTATTCTCCATTTGGCAAAAACCAAGGTTTGTTCCCTTCTTCAAAATTTCCCTTTTATTCATTTAACCTCCTTTTTCATCCAAGTCTTTTCCATGGAGTTCTAATTGGTGTTTATGGGCTGTTGGTGGAGAGCCATTTCAGTTTGGGACCAATTTGGAGCACTTGGCCATCAAGAAGAACCACCCCCTTTTGAAGCTTTTTCATACAAATTGCATATATAGATAAATCCCTATTCCCTCCACCAAATTTTGTTTTCTTTGCATGGATAGGAAACCCTAGGTGTCCCCTAGCCGTAGTTATTAGATTTGTGTCGAGTCGGGTCCATTTCGTGTCTGTATAGGACACGAATCAGTGTTAGGGTGCATGTGTTCGATGAAATGCTTGAGTAAATAAATTCTTCTTATTTTTAAATTCTATTTGAACAGATTTCTAGCCCTATGTGTGTGTTTCACGAATCCCAAGCTCTGAGCACATTTTGAGCCGTGCTCGTGTCCAAATCGGACACGAACTCGCTGCACGACGCACGTACACAGTCCCCTGCTCACGCACCCCTCGTGCTCGCTGCACGCGCCACGTGGTGGGCTGCTACTTGGCATGGAGGAGGGGGCACACAGTGACAAGCCACCCCTCGAGTCTCATGGACTCTCGTGTCGTGTCGGACACGGAATCAATCACGTACCAGTTTTACACTGCTGTACCCGTACGGATTTTTGCTCTCTGACATGCATCATTTGACACGTGCAGACACGACTTGGACACGGAGCAGGGCGTCGACCCTCTAGCCCTATATCCCCCCTAACCCTATACACGAGCACGTGGCTTCTCGATCTCTATGTCGAGCCCAAATCGATTCGACATGGCTGCACGAGGCAGTCCTATGCACAGACTCGTGTCTATGTATTCTCGATGCTTGGATACGTCGTGTCCCACTTTGGGGACATGACACACTCTGAAATGAATGTCCACACCTACACTATTGTTTACCAACCATTATTTTCGATTAATAACATGTTTTGGCTTTCGAAATTTCATTTTTCTATTGTTCATTGATACACTGTGTTCCTGTTTCGATTTCTGAAATTAGAATGTGTTCAAACCATTTTTCCATGTTTTAAACTGCCACATAAATTCACATTCATATGTATTATTTACTGTTAATGTTGAGTTTATGTTTGGTGTACGAATTTTGGACTCAAAATGGTTTAGGATGGATAGGACTGAATGTGTTCACTGATATGTGTTAACTGCCATTGATTCTATATTTTCCTGAGAACCCTATTGATTAGCTGACATTTTGATTCTATTTTTCCTGAGAAACTAACCCGTTACTGCTCTCTAATATACACACAATGTTTCTTGACACACCACTGTATGTAAAATACACACACAAATCTGGAAACAGATGAACTGTATACATTTCACACTGTTTAAATAACTGAGGAACCTGAGAATTTATTGTTCCTCTCATGATGATCCTTCACACTCTCATGTGTTAAACTCACACACAGGACACAAATTCTGAACCTGAGAATTTGAGTTAGCTAATTATGTTTTATTGTCTTCTTGATATGTTGAAATGAGATGTTGATTTCACACTAGGAAAGGGGTTTAAATTGGTATTTACTGAGTTCTTCCCTCTCTGGGTTAACCTGAAATTTGCATAAACAGAAAACTGGGATTAGTTGTATTTCGAAATGGATGTAGGAAATAGGGTTTGGACTTATTTGTTAACTGATATTGATGATTTGAACTGTCACACTGAAACAGTTCTTTCTTTCACTATTAAACCAAGTTGTTCATTGCTATATATATTGACAACATGTTAGGTTCATGTATGAGAAATTGTGGGTTACGTGCAATGTTATTTCCTATATCAAACTGAAAACTGGAACGTAGATTAAATTCCTGAGATACTGAGCTGAAACTGTTGTTGGTACATGTTTTTCTGATTTTTCACAAATTGGTATTTGGTTTTGATTTTGATTTTGGTACATATGGATTTAGGTTTCTAGTTATATAGGGATTTGAGTGTTGTTTGAAAAAGAAAACTGAGAAATGAATTCTTTTCCTTTAAACTAATTGGATGTTATTAGCCATGCTAATTTGAATGTTAGTTCCTATGCATTGTATTGGTTTTTCTCCTGGAAACCAAATTCAAATCGATTCACTGTTACAGGAATTTAAAACTTGAGAACAGGTTTAGTGAGTTATTGAAACTGTTCTAAAATTTTTCTATTGACTGTCAATGTAAATACATGTATCACTCACTATTTTCCTTGTACACATACCACTGCACACAGGCTATACCGTATCACCCTCATTCCATTTACACACTATGAACCTGGGAAGCATTTCAAAACCTGAGATTGAAAATACTGGAAACCTGAGAATGGGGTTCCTAAGCCATATAGGCTGTGGGGTGCAGGTAGAACCTGGGAACTACCTGGGTTATTAGGACTGAAGTGGGGATACACTGAGTTGGAATCCTGAATTGATTCCTGGAAACACTACACACACACAGCCATATACACCCACACACACTTTAATGTTCCTGCCATATTGGTTTCAACACACACACACCCCTCTATACATTCCTGTACACAGGACACCCTCACACCCTCACACACATGCCATACTCTCTCATGTATACACACACATTACCTTATTTTCATGGCTCTCTCTCTATGCCTACGTATTTTATATATTTATATGAAGTAAGGGTGATATATATATATATATATATATATATATATATATATATATATATATATATATGTGAATATAGTGTGTGGATGAGATTCCTATGGGTTTATGCATAATGTGTAGATAGATATATATATGTGAAAAGTGTTTATGTGGTTGGCTTATGTGAATGTAATAGGTAAATTGAAATCAATAGTACTTTGCCTATGTCATGTGAGTGTATGTATATAGCCTAATATGGTATATGGTATTTAGGCCTATATGTGATATGGCCTAGTATTTGGCTAATTGCCTATGGGATAGGGCCTATGGCCTATAACCAAGGTACATAGCCTAGGTACCCTTGAGTGGTTTGTGTGTATGAGATACACACATGTGTAATACCCTATAGACTAGTGTATGGTATGTTCTAGCTAGGATAGACTGTTTAGGCCTAGTTAGACTTCATTGAGTCTAGGTTGACCTAGTTGACCTAACCTTGACTAGATAGTTGACCAGAGTTGACCAAGTGTCGACTTTAGCCTAGTTTGACCTAGACAGCATGCAGATGCATTGTAGATTTCAATTATCATCTCCTGTATACATCTTGACTTGTGTTGCTCTAACTAGGAGTCAGTTACCTCATCTCGTACAGTACATTTACTTTAGACATTCAGATACAGGCGAGTATATTCTCTGACCGTTTCATACTTGTCTGGATTTACATTCTTGCTCTAGATTATTGTACTTGATGCTGACACGATTGTTATCACGGATTGGTACTATATGGATATTCTTTTGAGATGTTACCATTGTACAACTATTGTATAACATTGTACAACTATTGTATAATATTGTACATCTATTGTATAATATTGTACACTATTGTATAGGATAACATAACTGGAGTGGATCCTTGTGTATTGATTGGAGAGGGGGAGTAGAATTGATTATTTAATCAAATCCTATTGTACAACATTGTATAACTATTGTATTTGTCTATTGTGCACTCACGTACAATGGAGTTACCATTGCATTGTCCTAAGCCGTTTTCATAACCATATTGTACTCTAAATCATATATTGCTTACTGTTCTTACTTATCATATATAGATATTTCCTATTATCAAATCTCTGCTATTTTTCATATACATTCTTCTTTCAGCGTTTCCTGTATCTTACTCTATTGTATGCTTTATATTTCCTAACTTGATATGAACTGTGTGAGATGTTTTGTGCTCGCTCCCGTCCTAACTGGACCTGTTGAAAATTTTACAGAGGATGATGAGGAACCATGCACCCCTTACTATGGAGCTTGCCTAGATGACCCTCGCGACCTGGACCCCTGGGGAGGTTCAGGCAGCTGCTGAGGATGATACCCATGTTTAGCATAGATAGTCTAGGCTGTTCTTCTTTTTATGATTAGTTGTTGTCCTTGATTTCAGAGTTGTATATTCTAGAGATGTTGAGACTGGTAGTTATTAACTTATGCTATTTCATTCTGCTGTACCTCAGTTGAGGATTTCTCTATCTATTTCCATCGTGCTATATTCTACCTTAGATTATGATTGAGTTGTACCTCTGTGTTGGCCTCCTTTTGGAGAGTATTTCATGTTATGTAGTTATAGTTCATGACCTAGAACATCGTTCTACCGCCGACACTGCGGCGTAGGCTGGGCATTGTTACGTTCTCGTACCCTCACAGTGGGTGCGGGTCGTGACACAAGCAGAGTTCTTAACTGCACGTCCGGTGGGGACGACGAAGCTTGAAGGTTCGACCGTGGATTATTGGGAACGAAGACTCAGCCACAGAGAATCAAGCTTAGCTCGAGTAAGTTTCATTCCTCTGAATTCTTAAATTTCGACTTCCGCGAATTGATCATACTGATCTAGTTCTTCTCCTTCGATTTTTTTAAGTTGGCGAATGGCGAGTGCTTCTTCTTAATCGTCAATCATTCCTAATCTACCAGTATCACTTCTCGGATTTTGAGTGAGTTTTCTTTCCTTGAATCGATGTCTTTAATATTTAGTCATCGGTTTCTATTTGTGAACTCTTGATTGGAAACAGGAGTACACTGTGCTAATTTCTGGAAATTGCAGCAGTCCAAGCTTTGACCACGACCTTTATTCACTATTGTAAGTTCTTTCCTGATCAAATTCACAGTGTTTATCAATCTGTAATAAATGTCCAGTGGTTATGATTTGGCAAGATTTCCTTAGAAATTCCATTAATTTCGGATAATTGATGAACAGAGTTTGTTTGCTTCTGGGAGTTCGATTGAATTGTGGGTGAGTGCTGATCGTTTCTTCTAAATCTTGATCCATATCAAATAAAGTAAACTCATGAAATTTCATTCCTGTTTGCCATGAAATATAAAAGAATAGAACAATTATATCGGAGGACTGGACTTTTACTTCACAATACAAACTCGCTTGTACAAAGAAAGCCTAGGGACGAAAACCTAGGTACAGCAATCTAAGTACAATTGTTTATTTTAGATTCTGGGGGGTGACGGTAGAGGCTCGGGAAAGCGACGGCAGCTCTGCCTTACTCCTTGGATGATCGGATACAGCCTTGGCTCCGGGGAAGAAATGCTCTCAGGATGCCCTCTGTGCGTGCCTTTTTCTCTCTGCTCTCTCTCTTCAAATCTCTCCAGGTGCTCTGGTGCTCTTCGAAAAAAAGTCCTCTTCGCAGGGGAATGGCACCTTGCTATTTATAGGAGTGGGATGCAATCATTAGGGTTTGCAATGATTGCCTCTTTGATAAGTCGGTGGTTAAGGAGCAATTAATCTGGGCCCTTCATTCTGATTGTAGCAAATCTAGGTAATTAATGTAGATTGTATCAAATCTATGTGGGCAATTAATGATGATTGCCATAAATCTTCATGATTTGTTATGCCAAGCTCGGATCTCCCGCCACATGTTCAATTTGCATAATTGCAAATGATCTGATTTGATCCCAGTAATTATACGGATGGCACTAAACCTGGTTGTTGGGATTTGTTGATGAATCTTGATCGATTTGATGCCACGTGTCCCATTATTATTATGCTGCTAGCTGTAGGGATACGAGAAAAACTAATCTTCTGCCACGTGTCTTAACCACGAGCCACTTAGAAAATCCGAGCCGCATGAGGATTGTTCCCTACTGAGTCACATAAGACAGGCCATGTATGGAAATGATCTGAGCCGCATGAGCGTAGGTGACCGCATGATGGGTGGCTTCTCAGTGAGCCGCATGAAGATAGTCTTCGTGAGCCGCATAGGGTAGGCTCTGCCTGAGCCGCATGAGGCGGCCTCTCCCTGAGCCGTATGAGATGGCCTCTGCCTGAGCCGCATGGGGTGGCCTCTGCCTGAGCCGCATGCGACTGTCCACGTGCCAAGGCCGCATGAAGGATTTTGGGGTTTGTGTTAGAGATTTTCTTCGTTTCCCTAGGATTCTACCATTATGACAGGGTCTTTATGGCAGCTTTATGTCAGAGACGTCAGTTCTCCTTTATGTCAGAGCATTAAATAGGGCCTTTACTTAATGGCCAATCGTAGGAGCGAACCGCAGAAGGCCACGTGGTGTTCGCTTGAGCCGCATGTCCAAGTGGGTGACTTTTGAACCGCATGATATTCTTGAGCCGCATGAAGCTCGTCTGTTTTTGAACCACATGATGTTCTTGAGCTGCATAAAGCTCGTCTGTTTTTGAACCGCATGAGTTTTCCTGTTCTGAGCCGCATGGGCAATCATGCTCTTTTCCATGCTTCTATAAGACCCCCTTCAAAGTTTTCAATTTGTAAAATTGAAACACTTTGAATAAGAAGCATGGCTTTGTGAAAATTCTTCGGACCGCATGGATATCTCAGCCGCATAACCTCCTTAGCCACATGGATTTCTGAGCCGCATGGCCTCCTTGCCGCATGGCCTGTCTAGCCGCATACATTTTATAGCCGCATGGGCTCCCTGCCACGTGTGCGTGCCATTAATTACCTTTAATTCGTTTTAGAGCCGTCTTTTGGAGGAATCCCAAGGGTCGGTTCATTAAATCTTTAGATTTTATGCCCTGGGTGAATCTCTTTTATGAGAGAGGGGGCAAAATTTGAGGAGTCGGTTTTTGATTTGCCTGCAGCACACGACCCGAACCGGTTATTGGTCTACGTGCCCCCCTCTTTTGTCCTCCTATAAATAGGAGGACTTAAGAGAAGAAACTTCTTTACTCTCTCCTTCAATTCAAACTTCCCTGCCCCGATTGTTATCCTCTTCTTCGATCACGGATGGCTCCCAAGAAGACTGTTGCGGCGAAGGATAAGAAGGCGGCCTCTTCGTCGGCTGCGGCGGCGAAGGGTAAGAGAGCTGCTTCTACTTCGACTGTGGCTGCTCCTCCGCCCGCCGACGTGCCCACAGTTCACCCTGACGTCCACCCCCCTATTGCTGGTAAGGACGCTATGTGAGCTTAAAACCCTAACTGCTATGGCTACGTCGCATGCTTTATGCGCGAGCCTTCATCTTCATGTGTGCCGCATGTACGTCTCATGTTCGAGCCGCGAGCCGTATGAGAATCGTTACTGTGGCCGCATAAGCACTTCGCCATCGGGGCCGCATAAGCTACGCTGAGCCGCATAGACTCGCACGAATTTGTTTGTCACGTGAACCGCATGAACTTATCCGAACTCTGAGAGCCATATGAGAGCACTGCCGTATGAACCTTCGCTGGACGGAGCCGCATAAGTGTTTTTCTGAGTTGGGCCGCATGAGGCTCCATTTGGAGCCGCATAAGCTTGAAAACACCCATCAGTTCTCTTTGTCTATCTTTTTATCTTATTTCTTTTGTTTTTTTTCCAGTAAATTTCCCAGTTAATGCTGCGGGGGAACCTCTAGTGGGTCGTGCTCAAGCCGCTTTGGGCTACAGGTACGACCAGATAATTCGGTATGTGGCGGACCAGCTTCCTAGTGACGAGCCTTTGACGAGGTTAAATGCCCTCAAGAACCAACCCTTCTACTTCCTATATGCCATGATGAATTTGGAAAAATTGGAAGGGGAATACCTGAAACCTGCATTCTTCTTCGGAGACGCTTTGATTGTGAAGAACAGTCAAGTTCTGGATATATCGGAGAACTGGAGCTTCATTTCTAACGGGATGGCGATCCGTATCCCTCAAATGGAGCGTCACTTCCTACTATCTTGGTTCAATATGCTCCCGCTGGACAGAAAGATGGAAGAGTCTTTGACTCCTACCCGGAATGGGATGTTTGTGGGCGACATTCATTACAATAACAGCATGAAGTCAGTATGTGCGGGCAAGGTGCATGCTAGCCGTTATGTAATAGGATTGGCCCCGGGTACTTTTTTGAATGTGTCGGGTCCCAATTTCACATTTTCTTCAGCCAATACTTTCCTGAACCAACTTGCTCAGAAAGGCTCCTATCCAATTGGCCGGTTGGCGCTCCCAAGTTGGGTACACCCCATCCTCTCATGGATCAATCTGTCTATGTGGATCTCGCGAAAGTATGAGACTTTTATGCATGAGATTGGTCTTTATCATGCTATTCGGGGCACCAGCCATGGTTTACCTGTAAATAAGAAATTATTCATGGCTTTGCTGGAGATGTACAACTGTCGTACGGGAACCTTCTATACCCCTGTAGGCGAAATGGGGCTTACACTCCATGAGATGCACGTGATTTCCAAGCTTCCTTGGGGGGATGAAGCTTTTGAAGTATACACTCCTACGAATGAGGAGTTCGAAGAGCTGGAAGAACGATATCCGGGCTTCGTGGCTACTTATCAGGAAATACTGTGCCACTATAGCACGTACCAGCAGATAGCCAAGAAGGAAAGCAGCTCGAAAGGGAATGCTCCCCACACTAAGGACTGGGTAAGCTATCTCTTCTCGACGGGAGCCTCAGGCCGAGTTACTTCCCGAAGTCCTCAATCCCGGGAGGCGGTTCAGGCCTTGATGTCATCGGCTAAGAGGGTGGCCACCACTAGTGACAGATTTGGCAGTAAAACTGACTCTTTCGGTTATTTTTATCAGGATACCCAGGAGCTGTCAGAGAAGGCGCTCCTGGCAGGATTCTTGATGGTATGGCTGCGGAATTGCGTAGTCTCGGGAGGAGCTGGTTCTATTGAGAGGATCAGCCATAATTTTATCCTTCCTGCTGTGAAGCTGGTTTTTAGAATCAAACTAGCTCTTCTCCCGGCCATGGTGTGCAGCATACACCGTGGCCTCCGTACTTTTACGTCCAAGGTCATTGCCTGCAATGTGACAAAAGACTTTGAATGGACTGAGCTGCCCTATCATTATCTGATGGGGTGGCTATTAATGCACTACCAATCTTTGATGAGACAGGGTTTTGAAGATGGCGTGATTGCTGATGATGCTTTTATCTTCCGTTATCGCAACGAGCCTTGGGAATACGATACCATGCGTGCCTGCCGGATGGCGCTGGCGAGATCAGATAGGTACGACTTTTTCGTATCCGTCCCTCGTTTCACTGCTGAGGAAGTAGCGGACGTACATCTCGACGGTATTGGTCCTCCTCAACTTCTAGACGGCCAGATGCTTTTGTGGTTGCGTAACATCCGCCCCGCCCACCTGGTATACCGTAACCGTAATGCTGTCTTCCTGGAACCTTACCTGCCCAGCAGGTTTGCTCGTCAGTTTGGATACAGCCAACTTTTTCTGGACAGTCCCAGCTCTTGTCTGGGTTTTGAAGGTAGCCTCCTTGACGGCATCAGGGCCTGGCATTACTATGATACATTCCATACCAGTGCCACTTTCTTGGTTTCTGCTATTGAGGCGTCGGTAGAGATTTTGTATATGGCGGCCTTGTACCATGTCATGGCAAACAAGCTCTCCATCAGTTTTAGCCCGGGTACCAGTTTTATTGTTGGTACTGGCTTGGATGAGAAGCCCCAAGGGGCCAAGATGAGGAAGAAGAAGAAGAATAGATTCGAAGTGCCAGACTCAGACTCCACCACAGCGGATGACGAGGACGATGAGCGTGATACAGATAACTCTTTCTTTCCGGTAGAAGATGTTGGGGCGGATCAGCCGCCTGTTTCGTTAAATGAAATGGTGGCGGATCAGCCACCCGTCGCACCTGGTTCTGTACGAAAGCGTAGCAGATAAATCTCCCATGTTGGCGGTATTCCTCACTCCCAAAAATTGGCTGCGACCAGACATCACAGGCTAACTATAAGGGAGAGAAGCGAGGAGGTCGACCCCGCTTCGGAGGTAAATCGAGTTACTACCATTTTTATTCAGTTCTTCTTTTCTTCCAGTTTTGATCTTAATCATTTTCCTTCCCTCCCGTAGGTGTCAGAAGAAGAGGAATCTCAAGTTGCCGAGGTCGTGCCTCAAGATGACGGAGGCTCCGATGAACCTGTTCCTAAAATTATTGAATTTCATCAAGATGACGCTGATCGAGTTGTACCTCCCTCCGGGGTAGCTGGGACAGAAGAGCCAGCCGAATTTAACTTGGAGGTCGCGGGTGAGGAGACCACGTCAGCTGCGAGCGAGCTGCAGCCTCCATGCTCCTTTCCTGGTAAGATAAGCCGAATCTTAACTTACGAGAAGGCCTGTCTACTCTATCATCACATCCTTCGGGTTACGTCGATTGATTGTTGCTCTGGACATACAGGTCCTGCCTCTCCAGTGCCGATGATGGACATTGTTGACACAGGCTCTGCCGAAGGGCACTGGCGGAGAGGAGCGTACCCCCTCCCCTTCCGGCTCGTCTTGAGGGGCCTCCTGCTGGCTCGAGTTCGGAAAGTCAGGTGGTGGGACAGCCGGGGCAGGGGACAATGGTCCTTGTGTCCTTTTCTGCTCAGGCGGCTCCGAGAGTCGACCTCTCTGCCCTGCCGAGTGTCTAGACTCTTCGGGTGGCGGAGGAAGAGTTAGTCGCTATCCGCGCATCGTTCCGCTCAAAATTTGTCTCCTTGGTGGCAAGTTCTAGCGTACCTCCTTCGACGTTGCCGGCCATGCTTCCTTTGACGCCGTCCTCTACAGAGGTTCTGGACGAAGTGTCACAGGACGTGGTTGACCGCTTTTATCGCCACGTGAAGAGGGGGGTAGCGGCTGCTGTGGAAAGTGGGACCTCTTTTGTCTTGGCCCGGCAATGCGCCCAGGATCATATTGATATCCTTAAGACTCTTCCCGGTGGGGCAGGGGCAGCTGCACTTCTGGAGGCGAAATTGCTGGATGCTGATCAGCTGGTGGCCCAGCTTCAGGTGCTGCGACAGGCTGATCTGTCTGCTGCTATAGCTCAGGAGCACGGTTACCTCACAGCTGCTATAGAGAAGATAAGGGCTGCTCGGGATAAGACCAGGCCGGCCATACTGAAGGACCTCCGTGATTTGTCTGATCGATATGATCAGTTGAGCTGCAAGAGTGAAGATATTATGGCTCGGGAAGAGACTACCTCTCGTGGGGTTATTGACACGCGGGAGCAGATCCTTGAGCTTCAGAGGAAGTTAGCTTTCCTGGAGTCTGAGCTTGAGGCTGCTCGCACCGACAGGGGGCTAATTATCCAGGAGGCTGACAGAGTCAATCGAGCTTCTGCTGGCCTGGAGCTCGCCCTAAAGAAACTGGAGGATGGCTGGCGGGCACACATGTACTTGGACGATGCAGAGCAGTTGTCCCAGGAGGCTGAGCGCCGAGCTAGACAGCGGCTTGAACGGGGGACCACCTTGGTGAAGAACCGTCTCCTGGAATTATGTACCGCCGAACCATAGATGACTTTTTTCCTTTTTTTTTGTTCTTTTCCTTTCTTTGAGTGGGACGTTGTCCCCAGAACATGTAGTACTTTCGCCTTCCAAATAAAAAGAGTATGCTTTATTCTACCCTTTATTTGTACTGCTTGTTGTGCTTGTGGTGTTATGGCGGTGTTTGCCCCGCTTGGAAGACTGTTTGTGGACCTGTTGCCCTTAGCATACCTGGGTTTTAGGTATGGATAACAAGTTTGATGGGGATACCTAGAACAATTCAACGGCAAGGTTGTCATGGACGTTCCGGGTATCGGGAGAAAGAATGCCTTGGAGCAGCTGGGCTCCCGGGGCATGATGAGGAATGATGTGCATGTACTAGGAAAATTAGCACAGCGGTTGTAGTCAGTAGAGGACATTTGTGGGTCTATTATTCTTGGCGTACCCTGGTTCAGGATACGGATAATAAGACGAGAGAGAACCAACATACTTACTCAGAGGTAGTGAGGACATGGCAAGTATGAGGGTTTTACCGCAGAGTCTTCCTACTCAGAGGTAATTAGCACTTGGTAGGAGTGGACTTAACGGAGGATATTTGTGGTCAACAGAGGACATTTGTGGACCTATTATCCTTGGCGTACCCTGGGGTTTTTTTTTGGTACAGATAATATGTCGAGGGAGGACCAACATATTTACTCAGAGGTAATGAGGACATGGCAAATATGAGGGTTTCTTCGATGGAGCCTTTCCACTCAGAGGTAATGAGGACATGGCAGGAGTGGGCTCCATGAAGGGATACATAGGACGACTCAGAGGTAATGAGGACATGGAAGTTCTATGTAGAGGGGTGATTTATTTTTGGCGGAAGTGAAACGACTCAGAGGTAACATCGACGTGGTCGTTTTAAAATTTTTTGTGGATCTGTTACCCTTTTTGTGCACTGAGAGTGCGGGTAGTGGATCATGAGGGAGGAGCTCTTTCAGAGAAATAAGTTCAGATGTATGGTCATACATGACTTACTATCTGAAAGAGTGACCGGAATGTAAGTTCAGAGGCACCTGCGGGTAGATAACTCGATAATCTGGGAGATTGTGAATGTGAGTTCAGCAGTACCGGAGGGTACATAACTCGTCAATCTAGAATTTAGAGAATGTGAGTTTAGCGGTACCGACGGGTACATGACTCAATAATCTGGAAGATTGTGAATGTGAGTTCAGCGGTACCGGAGGGTACATAACGCGTCAATCTAGAATTTGGAGAATGTGAGTTCAGCGGTACCGGCGGGTACATGACTCAATAATCTGGGATTTTGTGAATGTGAGTTCAGCGGTACCGGCGGGTACATAACTCAATAATCTGGAATTTTGTGTATGAGTTCAGCGGTACCGGCGGGTACATAACTCAATAATCTAGAATTTGGAATATGAATTTAGACATAATATTTCTTCAGGAACTTGCCGTTGACGGGCAATATGAGAAAATCTTTGTTTTGTTTTGCGAGGCGGTAAGCACCGTTGGAGAATACGGCCTCAATGATAAATGGACCTTCCTATTTTGGCTGGAATTTGCCGACGGTTTTGTGAGTCATGACCATCGGCCTCCGAACTGCCAGAACGAGATCGCCCACTTGGAATGTTCTGATTTTAACCTTCTTGTTGAAGGCTCCGGAGATGCGTGCTTGGTATAGCTTGATTCGTTGCTGAGCCAAGAGGCATTTTTTATCTAAGGCCTCCAACTCTTGTAACCGGCGACGATAGTTATCGTCTGTCGTCAATTGGTAAGTAAGAGCGACGCGAAGCGAGGGTATTTGAGTCTCCAATGGGAGAACTGCCTCACACCCGTACACCAGGGAGAATGGTATGTTCCCTGTGGCTGTTCGAACTGTGGTACGGTATGCCCATAAGCATTCACCAAGCTTCTCGTTCCAGTCGCGTTTGTTGGACGATACGAACTTCTTGAGAAGTTTGATGATTGTTTTGTTGAATGCTTCTGCCAACCCATTCGCTGCTGGGTTGTATGGCATTGAAGCAATATTCTAAATTCGATGCTTGTCACAGAATCGATAGAAGGCGTGGCTTGCGAACTACGGACCATTATCGTAGATGATCCTTCGGGGCAGTCCAAAGCGATAGATAACGTGATGCTTGAGGAAGCTGATCACGTTTGAAGTCTTTACTTCTGCAAGCGAAATAGCTTTCGCCCATTTGGAGAAGTAATCTGTGATGGCAAGTATAAAGCGATATCCTTGGGAAGAAGGTGGAGCGATCGGACCGATGATATCCATTCCCCATGCTTCGAATGGCCAGGACGCCACTGTCGAATGTAGAAATTCGGATGGTTGGTGGATGAAATCTGTGTGGACTTGGCAGGCTTTGCACTTTCTTGCATAGTCTATCGCATCTGATACCATCGTGGGCCAGTAGTAGCCCATTCGGCGAAGACGGTCTTACAATTTTAGGCTAGGCTGATGGGTCCCGCAGACACCGTCATGAGCTTCGCGTACGGCTTCTTTGGCTTCTGTGTTTGACAGATATCGAAGCAATAATCCATCGTAGGATCGGCAATACAGCATTTTTGTCTCTGTATCGTAGAAGAATCTGAGAGAACGCTTTCTGATAGAGGTGGCTTCCTTTGGGTCCTCCGGCAGAATGTCGTAGACTACGAAGTCAATGAATGGTTGTCGTCAGTCTGGTGCTTCGTCGATCGTCTGAGCGGAATAACTCGCCACGAATTGAACGTTGTTCTTGGGACAGACCAGTTCATGGCCTATCACATCCACCGATTGATGAGCATAGTTCGGAACCGCTAGGGAAGCAACAAGGCCAGCTAAGGCATCGGATTCGATATTTTAGAGTCTGGGGACGTGTTCGATGAAGAACCCTTCAAATGACGAGATGATGTTGATCGCTATTTGGTGATAGGGGATCATGTCTTCATGGCGAACCTCGTATGAACTCCGGATCTGATTGACGATTAACTGTGAATCGTCGTATGCTTCAAGATATTCTACCCCCAGCTCTCTTGCAAGTTGGAGGCCAATGACTAAAGCGTTGTACTTGGCCACATTGTTAGAGTACGGTTTCGTGAGGGAGTAAGCACGATTGATCACCAATCCGGAAGGAGAAAACAGCACCACCCCGACTCCGAGGACGATGTTGCCCTTAGGTCCGGTCCTTGAGGCACCGTCGAAGAACATTCGCCATATATCATCATGATAGGTTGCATACGAGTCGGCGACCTCATCTGGAATGTCTTCGTATATTTTGGCCGACTCCGGGCCTGGGTGGGCTGCTAAAAAGTCTGGCAGAGCTTGACCTTTAACAGCCTTTTGTAGGACAAAGATCATATGGTAGGGGGACAGTAATATTGCCCATGTAGCAAGGCGAGAGCTGAGTACCCTTGGTTTCGTCATGAGGACCCTGAGGGGGTTGACTCGTGATATCACATGTATGGTTTGCCCCGTGACATAATATCGCATCTTTTGAATGGCGAACACCAGGGCGAGGCATTCCTTCTCCATGGCGGTATATCGGTGCTCTGGCCCGATCATCATTCGGTTGAGGTAATATATAGCTTGCTCATGGCCTGCATCGTTGTTTTGTGCTAGCAGAGCGCAGAAGGAATGCTCCATTGCTCGTACATAGAGCAGGAATAGTTTTTCAGCAACCGGGGCCACCAGGACTGGAGGGTTCGACAAATATTCTTTGATGCTGTCGAAGGCACGCTGACATTCTTCGTCCCATACGAATGAGACGCCCTTCTTCATGAGATGGGTGAATGGCTGACAACGCCCGGAGAGGTTGGAAATGAACCTCCTGATGTAAGCTAACCTCCCTTGGAGGCCTCGAAGTTCTCGAAGATTTCTCGGGGGGGGGGGCATCTCCATGATTGCCTTAGTCTTTTCAGGGTCTACGTGGATACCCTGGGAGGTGATGATGAAATCCAAGAACTTTCTGCTGGATACGCCCAAGAAGGATTTTGTAGGGTTCATTTTTAAATTTTGTGCTCGCATTAGGTCGAACACTGTCCTTAGATCATGCAGATGGTCTTCCTTAGAGCGGCTTTTGACGGCGATGTCATCAGCATAGCACTCCACGGTCTTGTGCAAGTGATCCCTGAAGATGATACTCATAGCTCTCTGATAGGTGGCGCCAGCGTTCTTTAAATCGAAAGGCATGACTGTGTAGCAGAACGTGCCTATTGGTGTTCGGAACAATGTATGCTTTTCGTTGTCGGAAGATATCTTAATTTGGTTGTACCCCGAGAAACCATACGTTTGAAACCGCAGGTGTTGTCAATCATGATGTCTGTGATAGGGAGGGGGAACTCATCTTTGGGGCATGCCTCGTTCAGATTGCGAAAGTCGATGCAGATTCGAATCTTCTCATTCTTCTTGAGGACCGGTACTATGTTGGCGACCCAGTCTGGATGTTGCTCCTCACGAATGAAGCCACTGGTTATCAGCTTGTTGACTTCGGCTTCGATTGCATCCATGATGCCTGGGCGGAAGCGTCGTTGTTGTTGTTTGACTGGCTTTGCATCTGGCCGAATGTTGAGTTTGTGAAGAGCAATATCGAGATTTAACCCTGGCATGTCTTTATAGTTCCAGGCGAACACATCAATATATTCTTTGACGAGTTCCAGTAGAGATTCTCGCTCTTCGTCTGTCAGGCTTTTACAAACGAAGATTGGTTTTGGAGAAGAGTCGCTGCCTAGATCCACTTGCATGACCTCGTCTTCAGTAGGAGGCTCTCTTTATTTAAATCGCTTCTCCCATTGCGCATCCAGTTGTTGGGCCCACGGCTCTAATTCGAGAAGTTCAGGCAAGTCTTTACCTTCTTCGTAAGCATCAGCGAATGCCATATTGACAGACAAGACCTGCCTGAATACATCCCCGATGCTGATATCCGAATCAGAAGTTGGTGATCCGGTTGAGTGTGACTGCCAGTCGCATTCCTCATCTGAGCTCTCAGGGGTCGTTGTAGGCGTTACATATCCCAGTTCGCATCGGGTCTTGTTGTAGTAGTCCTGTGGTTTGCCAGCCGAGACTGGCGACTTTAAAGGTAATCGTCGACCAGCGCCGTACTTCAAACCTGGCGTAGTTTCCAGATCATACCCTTGTTTTTGTATGAGATTTTTGGATTGGGGGCTATATAGATAGAGAGGCAGTCTTCCGGTGTCCGATTCGAGATCGACTTCTTCTATGGTGAGGGACTGTGGATCATTCTTTCGACCGAAGATTATTGGATGGTCTTCTCCCTCGATTATACAGTAAGCGCCTTCTACGGGGGTGAGTTGATTTACGGTGTAAACATTTGTCACCTGCGTATGTAGGTGAGTGCCTATACCGTGTTCCATAGCATACATTGTACAAAGCTTGTTAAGCTCGATGTAGTTCAAAGATAGCCCTTTATTGATAAAGTAAGGTATCTTTTCTAGCGAGATTACATCATCTGCGAATGGAACATCAGTGTGAGCGGCCACATACTTGGCTAGTTCTGGTTCTTCTTCGGCCACCCCCTGTATAAATGAAGACTGGGAGGATGACTTGGGCAACTTGATCATCAGAAGTTCTGCTGATGGAGCAGAACGTGGAGTTGTTGGCAGACTAGCGACCCCCAGTTTGGTACTCGACGCTGGGCGGAGAGTGGTTGGCGCGCTGGACGCCCCCAACTTTGCATCAGGGTGACGATTCTTCTTGGGAAGACGTATCGTCATTGGTTTATCGAAGGGGTTGAGCTTCTCCGTTTGAGGCTGGCCGACTCTAGGCAGTCTGATTGTCAGTGGCTCCATTGTGGGTCTTGGCGCTTGGTCGGACCTTGGCAGCCGGATTATTATTTGCTCTTCTTGTGCCGAGAGGCTGATTGCGTCCTTACGCAGAGCGGCCGTAAGGGATGCGGACTTGCCAGGTTTGCGAGCTTGGAGGTGGATTGTCGGAGGTTCTTCTGATCCTGTGGCCGTTTCAGTACGAGCTTGCACATCTCTTTCACCAAGGTGCCTTTTCGACTTTTCGTATAGGCAGGTGTCTGAGTAGTAGGATTCGACCCCTTTGAAGGGATCGATGTCGACAAATTCTGTCCTCACGAAATCGTATTTATCGACATACTTAAAGCACTGGTGTAGTGTGGAAGGCACGATCATGTAATCGTGTATCCAAAGGCACCCCAAGAGAATATTGTAGAAAGTGTCCGCATCTATGACGTAATAGGTTACTTCTGACTGAAGATCGCCGATTTGGCACTTCAGGCGAATCTTTCCAATCGGGTAGCTCCTGTCTGAATTAAAATCGTTGATGGCGGTGCTTGTTGGCGTCAGGCGATACATAGGAATGCGGAGATGATGTAACAGACCCTTCGGGATGATGCTTATGGAAGAACCAGGATCAATGTGCATCCGATCCACCTTCACGTCGTCGATGTATCCAGTATAATATAACGGTCGATTGTGCAGGTTGGTTTTGATGAGCATATCCTGTGGAGTGAAGACAATATTGGGCATCGCTCCTGTGTAAGCGCTGTCTTGGAGATCTGCAGGCGGGCTCTCTCCCGTGAGGTTGACCTGAGCTAGATATACGTCGACGTTCTGGAGTGCGTCGCTCAAAGCCGCGCGAACATCCTAGTAGAGTCTCAGGAGCTCGTATAATGACAATTTGGCCGGTGTGTTGGCCAATTGTGCAAAGATATCAAAGTTGTAGGGCCTTCCAGCCCATGAGGTGCCTCTTTTCGGAGGGATTTGTCAAAGCGAGTCTCCTTCGGCCTAGGCTTGTCGGTCGTTGGAGGTTGGGAAGGTCCCGAAGTTTCAGCAGTGGCTGGCTGATGCTCTTCAGCCGTGTTATCTGGCATAGGTTGGGATTGAGCACCGGACCTAGTGACGACAGCTGTGGCTTCTTCGACATCTACCGAAATTGTGTGACAGGATCTGACTTTCTACCATTTTTTCTGCCAATAGGGAGTGGTACGGACTGAGTTACTTCTGGCACCAAATCTGGATGGACCCACATGACCTCCTCTCGTGACGTGGTAAGAGGTACCAGACCAGTAGCCTGATCTCGAGGAGGTAGAAGATTAGCAATCTCCATTGTCGCCCGAGGGATGGGTATCACGCCGTCTTGAGTCTCTGTTGGAGGGAAGCTGCCAAACTATACAGACACCATATTGGCTGCAACGGTTACCTCCTCGAAGTCAATGGCCTGAGCCTTTGAATCGATGAGATGTTGGATGTATTGCTTCAGTTGGTAGCAGTCGTGTGTAGCATGGTGGACGTAGCGGTGGTAATGGCAGTACTTTGGGCTCTCTATTTCCACCGGCCGAGGTTCCCGCCTTGGTGGAGGGAGCTAAATTCTATCTCCTTGTATGAGCATATCCAAGATGGGCTTGACATGGCTGTCTTCGAAGAAGTAGGTCATTTACGGCCATT
Source organism: Iris pallida (assembly GCA_029216955.1). Classification (NCBI taxonomy): domain Eukaryota; kingdom Viridiplantae; phylum Streptophyta; class Magnoliopsida; order Asparagales; family Iridaceae; genus Iris; species Iris pallida. Next base: position 6,864,629 of record JANAVB010000397.1, read on the forward strand.
GCTTGTTTGTCGGTTTTGACTCAGGTTTTGGGGCTGTGTCGGCCACCATAGCCTGCTTGTCCTTGTTGTCTCGATTATTGGTGGAGCTACCCCCATTATTGTTGTTGGTATTAGGACGCTTGCCCTTGTCCTCTCCCTCCGAGATGTGCAATCCCAGTTGGCGAGCCTTCTTCAACCTGTTTTCGGTACTAGTGGCACTGATGATAAACGTCTTCCAGTCCTTAAATTGACTTTCACCCATCCAAAGGCTGATTGTTGGAAGCAGTCTCTTTTGGCAAATTTTAATTAAAGAGAAATTTGGATTACCGGACGGCAACTTCATGCCGGTTTGGCGGAACAGCTCAATATAGTTCCTTGTCAGCTCTTTCTTCCCTTGAACGACGTCCATGAGGGTGGACATTATGATATCCTGTCCTAATTCGTAGAATCTCTCCAAGAACATGCGCTTGAAGCTGGCGAAGGAGTGGATGCAGTTGTCTGGCAGGTTACGGTACCAGTCGAAGGTGACCCCTTCCAATGCCCCAATGAATAATCGTGTAAGGATGTCATCGTCATGGGGTAGATGGTCAGTGGTAACCTTGAAGTAAGTGATGTACCGACTTACGGAGGTCTTCCCATCATATGGATTGATGTGGAATGGTTTATACTTTGGTGGGAAGGGAACATCTCTCCACGCAGCGGGATACGGTTGTCGTATCCTGAGGTTTTGGCAGTTTTCTCGGGCATGGAACATGGCTCGGAGCTCCTAGACCTCTCTTCTTGCCTCCCTGGCTTCGTCTGCAGCGGTAGGAGCCGACATTTCAGGAGGAATATTGCCCGAGTTTGGTACCGCTGAGTTTGAGTCTGCATTGACCGTGGGACCCAAGTTTGTTTGGCCAGGCGTCCCTCCTTGCAGAGTAGGGAGGGCTGCTTTGATCTCATCCACGGATTTGACCAAAGTGCACAGTATGGCCTCCAGAGTGTCGATGCGTTGGCGATCACTGGGACCATCCTGTTCGTCGTTTGTCATGAATGCCGTCCTGACATGAGTAGAAGTGGAAGGGACGGTGGATGACGTACACTCCGAATCATACTCCTGTAACGAGAAGTCATCGGGGTATGTGGGAATGTCTTTCTCTGGTTCGGACTCAGAAGGAACAGTACCCCCAACTTCCGAGTTTGCCTCGTCTTAGGAATTATGGACGTCCTCGGGGAAGTCGAGATTTGCTACATCTAATGGAAGAGTTTTTTCCCCCAACTCGTCTCTTTGGAACATCGAATTGTCGTGGAGGTTCGGAGGAGTGCTACCCCCAGTTCCAGCAACCCCCAGTGATATGGACGATGAATCTCCTACTGTAGCAGATTTTGTCTTTGAACGGGTACCTTGGAAAACTCCGGTGGTGGGCACCTGCTTAGACGATAGTCTCTTAGTCATAGTGGTTGAAACCTTCGAGCTGGAAACGTTTGTCTTCTTCTCTCTCCCATCGGCGAGGATTTTCTGAGTAGAGTTGCAGGAGACGACGGAAAGTGCCTCATCCTCTGAACATGGTTGTTGCAGTCTTTGGAAGACGGACTGCCGGTATTCTCGTACCGTCGCATTATTGCAACAGCAATTGATGATGACTTGGGTGCAGTGACGTCCGTGGGAGGACTCTTTGCACCCCGAGGTCCCCTCTCTTTCCTTGCGCTTGTGGAGGATAGCCTCACGCAAGTCAGATGGGTCCGGAACGACTATGTTTGCTTCCTGGATTTTGGGAGACTTTTGGGAACCATTCTGTCCATTTGCTGTCGGGGGCTGGACGCGAGTGGTTTCGTACAACTTTCCATCAGAGGTTCGCATAACAGTATGTAGAACGCTCGAATGGTCAGAGGTCGGGCCAACGGACTGGGCTTGCCAAGCTCGTGCTGCCCTAGACTTCTTTACTCTAGTGCGTGAGGGCACATAGTAGGAAGAGTCTAAGTGGTGCTGGAGAGAGTCAGACATGTCTTTTCGGGAGCATGAGAGATCAGGACCATAGGAGAGGCGGTCGAAGACTGAGCCACGTGGAGCAGGCGGCATGCGACTGGAATCAACAGTCTTCATACGGCTGGTAGTCGTAGCCGCATGGGCTTTCTTCATGCGGCTGGAAGTCTCAGCCGCATAGGTCTTCTTCATGCGGCTGGAAATCCTGGCAGCATGAGTATTATGCATTTGGCTGGCAGTTTCGGCCGCATGGACATCATTCATGCGGCTGGCGATCTCGGCCACATGAGTCTTCGTCTTGCGGCTAGTGCCTTTGTTCGGCTTCTTCCTGGAGCACATAGAATCACTCTTTGCCCCTACAAGTCCAGCATCGTATTACTTTCCTCTGCCGGACTTGGGGACAACAGAGTCCTCTATGGTTTGAAGTGGGGCCGCATGAGAGTTGCCTTCGCCGTTTTGGGCAGCAGAGAGTACTCCGTCCAGAGCTTGGGGAGGAGCAAATGATTTTGGCCTCCACTCCCTGCGAGCCTTCTTTGTGCGGGTTCGCTTCTGGACCGGGCCAGCGCTCCCGTCGGAGAGCATTTCTTCAAACGCCTGTTGGTCGAAGCGGACGACCATCTTCTGTTGTGTGGAGCCTAGTTTGGCTGCATCCGATTGCGTCACCAACTCCTCAGCCGTAGAGAAGTTTGTCTCCAGCAGAGTCGCCATCGTGTTTGCCATGAAATATAAAAGAACAGAACAATTATATCGGAGGACTGGACTTTTACTTCACAATACAAACTCGCTTGTACAAAGAAAGTCTAGGGACGAAAACCTAGGTACAACAATCTAAGTACAATTGTTTATTTTAGATTCTGGGGGGTGACGGTAGAGGCTCGGGAAAGCGACGGCAGCTCTGCCTTACTCCTTGGACGATCGGATGCAGCCTTGGCTCCGAGGAAGAAATGCTCTCAGGATGCCCTCTGTGCGTACCTTTTTCTCTCTGCTCTCTCTCTTCAAATCTCTCCAGGTGCTCTGGTGCTCTTCGAAAAAAAGTCCTCTTCGCCGGGGAATGGCACCTTGTTATTTATAGGAGTGGGATACAATCATTAGGGTTTGCAATGATTGCCTCCTTGATAAGTCGGCGGTTAAGGATCAATTAATCTGGGCCCTTCATTCTGATTGTAGCAAATCTAGGTAATTAATGTAGATTGCATCAAATCTCTGTGGGCAATTAATGATGATTGCCATAAATCTTCATGATTTGTTATGCCAAGCTCGGATCTCCCGTCACGTGTTCAATTTGCATAATTGCAAATGATCTGATTTGATCCCAGTAATTATGCGGATGGCACTAAACCTGGTTGTTGGAATTTGTTGATTAATCTTGATCGATTTGATGCCACGTATCCCATTATTTTTATACTGCTAGCTGTAGGGATGCGAGAAAAACTAATCTTCTGCCACGTGTCTTAACCACGAGCCACTTAGGAAATCCGAGCCGTATGAGGATTGTTCCCTAATGAGCCGTATAAGACTGGCCACGTATGGAAATGATCTGAGCCGCATGAGCGTCGGTGACCGTATGATGGGTGGCTTCTCAGTGAGCCGCATGAAGATAGTCTTAGTGAGCCGTATAGGGTAGGTTCTGCCTGAGCCGCATGAGGCAGCCTCTCCCTGAGCCGCATAGGATGGCCTCTGTCTGAGCCGCATGGGGTGGCCTCTGCCTGAGCCATATGCGACTGTCCACGTGTCAAGGCCGCATGAAGGATTTTAGGGTTTGTGTTAGAGATTTCCTTCGTTTCCCTAGGAGTCTACCATTATGACAGGGTCTTTATGGCAGCTTTATGTCAGAGCCGTCAGTTCTCTTTTATGTCAGAGCATTAAATAGGGCCTTTACTTAATGGCCAATCGCAGGAGCGAACCGCAGAAGCCCACTTGGTGTTTGCTTGAGCCGCATGTCCAAGTGGGTGACTTTTGAACCGCATGATGTTCTTGAGCCGCATGAAGCTCGTCTGTTTTTGAACCGTATGAGTTTTCCTGTTCTGAGCCGCATGGGCAATCATGCTCTTTTCGATGCTTCTACAATTCCTAATTGTGCACCTCTTCTGTTTGATGGAATGAGTAGGTTGGCTCTACCATCGGCTGTGAATTCAAGGACACGGTTTTCGGATACATCAGGTGCCTCTTAAGACTTCAGGTAACTTCTCAGTGGTCACTTTGGAATAACATTGCTGTATAAGACATGAGATACTACGGTTAGATGGATTGTAGGTTGTGGCCTGATACTACTAAGCGATGTTAGATACAAGGAGTGGTATCCGAACATTGTCCTTTAGATACAGTATCCAGAGTCTAGATTCAGGTGCATATTATTGAGCAACTCGATATTACTACCAGGTGGGTTCTGAACCTTGGAGTATTAGGATACAAAGTTCAGAAAGCTTGTTAGAATGAGAATAATTGGTAGGAGGACACATGATTTTGTGCTAACACCAAGAGGTTACAAGAGTGATAACTGATTAGCTAAGAATTCTAGGCTAAGGATTTGGATACAGAGAGGCTCTGTACATCTTATGAACTGATGGCTTGTGGATAAAGGAGAGTTGGATTAACCAAGTCAATAAGGAGCAGGCAAAACTCGATCTCTGTGACTGATAGGTTCAGTGTGATTGGAGAGGATTTCAGAATTTGGATTTGTAATTGGTCTATGGAGGAAATGGCCTCATGGATATGCTGGGTTCAAACAGAAAGAATGGAGTTAAGACCTAACGGCTAGTTTAGGTTTTCAATTAACTTGGCTAGGTTTTGGGCTTAATAAACAAGAAAACGGGTTGGCCTCACAATCCAGGATCGGTTAGAATACCATTAAGAGGAGAAAAGGGTATGTGTTATAATTCAGTTGTGCTTGGGCTCTCATTGGGCCAAGTCTGTATGAGTCAAGAAGTATTGGTTAGAATTAAGGAAATTATTGGGTGTTAGAAATACTGAGAATAATTTAGGATTGGAAGTTAGGCATCAAGTATGGGCATACTTAAACAGGCCAGAGGGAACTATAGGGTTGGACTTGATAGTTCATAGGCAGTTGGTGAGTTGGTCAGACTATAGTCTCAATAAGTGGACAGCTAGTAGCAATACCCTTTAATACAAGATTAGAAACTGTTAAATTAGAACTTAGAATAATATTAAAATAGAATGAGAATAATAAGTTTTAGTACTTGTCCTTAATAACATTCGTGTCTCTTTTGACACTGATTTTGGACATCAGACTTGATTGCCTACAACAAATTCAGGCAAGTACACTGACTCGAACCCTTTACTCTGTATTTCTATCTTGCTTCATGTTCTCATATTGATACGTTGTACACACGATTGTTCATTGTTCATTGTTCACCGTTCATCGTTCATTGTTCATTGTTTATAGTTCATTGTTCTTACTTGTATATTGTGGTGGGAAAATACTACAGATATGTGACCAATCCTATTTTAGCTAGGCATTGACTAATAGCTTGGGTCTCACATCGTACACGTGAGACTCTAAGCTGTACCATTGTTCATTGTTCACTGTTCATTGTTTACCCAGCCGGTCACATACTCTGATAGTTATTTCAAATGCATGTTACACTGATAGTATAGTTTATTGTTTCTGGATCCGGTACCATAGTTTCATTGTTATTCTTGTACCATAGTTTCATATTCCTGTCTTGTACCATAGTTCATATTGTGATTCTTTTTCATGCATTTCAGTTTACATTGTTTAGAGCTTCTTGTCGGGGTTGTTCTTTGCTCTTTTTCTGACATGATACGTTGCAGGTTTACATGATGATGTTGTATCTCCTTCATGGGCCAGAGCCCGAAGCCAGGATAGAGTTGTGCCTCAGGATAGACTTAGAATTTTAGAGTTATAGTTAGGTCTTTTCTTAGATTTGTTTTAGAGGATTTTAACATGTATTGTATTGTATTGAGGATTTTAGGATTGTATAATTTTTATTCATGTTACCGGATTTGTCTCCGGATGATATTATATAAATAACTTGTAGATTGTGGTGATTCTGGGAACGTGTATAGCAGCTGTGATGGTTTATATTTTTTGTATCTTGGAGTATTCCTTAGAATTGTACAGCTTACTTCATCGTATCCATCGACGAAGGCTGGGCGTGTCCGACTCGTATCTGATAATTCGGGAGCGGGTCGTGACACTATACCTAGCCACCGACCGAAACCCTGATACAAATCCTAAAGGCCTAAGCCGACGCCACCACCGTAGCAGCCCCCATCTCCCTATCATCACCCCGCCGTGGCCTCTCCGCCACTCCCCGTTGACTGCACCATCGTAGTTTACTCAGCCATCACCTCATCTTCTCGACTCCGCCACCAACACTACCCCCGCGGCCTTACTTCGCCAACATCCACCGACACCACCACCAGCATCTACCCTTCGCCAACCACCCAAATCTGACCACTCACTACCCAACACTCCGACGAACACCCACACAGCCTCCCGACGACACCTGCCACCACCACAACCACCTTGTCCACCAAAAATAAACCACCACTGCCACGCCACGACCGGCCAACATCTTCTCCACCATGACCAGACGACCACCGCAACCACCACCGCTATTAACACAACCACCTCCGCCATCTCCCCAAAAATCTGGCCATTATCCGCCCACCGCCACTACCCCAAAAATCCACAACCACCATAGAAATAGAAGGGAAGGAGAAACCCTAACCTCCATCGTCCTCCGCGGATCCGCCACGTCGCCCGCTGCTTCCGCCGCCTCCTCTGCTCCATCAGACCGCGCCACCAGAGCGACGAAACCCTCGTGCCATCTCCAGCGCCGTCCTTCATGAGCTGATGTCCGCCCTCTCCTTCCTCGAGCGCCGACGTCCCGCTTGGACCGCCGTGCCCAAGCGCGCAGCTGCGAGCCACCTCATCCCGGACCGTCTCTGTGTGTGCGAGCGCACACCGACTAGATTCCGTCCGTTCGACGGCTTCCGCCAGCACCGTCGGCCACGACGCCGTAGCCCCCTGGTGAGTGCCGCGTTCTCCGCCCGCTCTTTCCCCCTCTCTCTCCACTTCCTCTCTTACTTTCATGCTTACCTTCTAATAAGAGAACAGCACATATGCTGTTATAATTATTTATTTATTATTATTTATTATTATTATTATTATTATTATTTTTATTATTATTATTGATTATTATTATTATTATTATTTTTATTCTTGGGATGATTATTTTTGTTATCATTACCAATATCCTTAGATATATTTAAAATTTTATTGTTATATAATTATATATATATAATTAAAGGAATTTTTATATGAGCTCCTTACATTAAGGTACATATTCTTTTTGACTTTTCTATTTATTATCTTAAACCAATTCATATAATGTTTGTAAATAAGTTTTAATAGATATAAATTATTTCAAAATAATTATGTAAATTGTTTTCAAAAATTATCTATATTTATTTTTAACTATTAAATATAGTTTGTGCCTTGGCCCTATATTTATCAGTTAAAATAAATTATATATATATATATATATATATATATATATATATATATATATATATATATATATATATATATATATATATATATATATATATAATATAAATATAAATATATATATATATATATATATATAAATATATATATTTTAAATATAATATAAATATATATATATATATATATATATATATATATATATAAAATATATATATATATATATAATATATATATATTTATATATATATATATATATATATATATATATATATATATATATATATATATATATATATATATATATATAAAAATATATATATATATATATATATATATATATATATATATATATATATATATATATATATATATATATATATATATATCTTCACAACTATGTTTTGCTAATAAATTGTAGTCTTTACCTAGAAAACATATTTTAATAAACTTAACAATTTTCTGTTAGAATAATTCTTTTAGATTTATTATCTAAAAATATATTCGGCTAATAGAAATCTATTTATTCCTCTGTTTCAAATATTTATCAAAATTGTTTTACTAGTAAATATATCTTTAAGTATTTAGTTTTCTAAAATCGTATATATATTATTCAATCATTTTCCTTTAATTTTCCTTATGCCCATGACTAAGCCTATTTTTCCTATTCCATCGTCAATTTTATCCTTTCTTCTATCAACCCTACCTAAATTGACCCTTTTGGACCCAATGGAACTGTCCGTACCACCACCTGAGGTCACCTTGCATAGTTGTTGAACCGAAGTCGCAGTTCGTGCCACCTTGATCATTGCAGCACACCTGACATACTACAAGGCAAGACACATTTCCATTTGCTGTTTATTTATTTTAGCTCATATTTTATGCATTATTTATTATTTTCTTTATGCAAAATAAACTGTGATGCATGGCATAACTTGTTAGAACTTACTGTTCAGTTATATTTCCTGCTATGTATTCTTTTTTTACACATTAAACCTAGATTTAAGGGACCACCTTGTGTGTTGCATTCATTGGCCTTGTGTAATGCCTGTTGTTCGTATTACGTATTTTGGAATACGTGTACGTATTTTATCTTGTTCCTAGCTTGGTTTATTTTTGCATTTGCATTTCAATGGCTTGGTTCGGTTCGGTTTATGTGGGTTTGGTTTGGGATTGGTTTTATATGGAGAACCCCCTACCTACCACCATCTTTGATATTTATTGCCCTTTCTTCTTTCTCTCTCTTCATTACTCATCTTCTTCTTCCCCATTACTTTCTTACCTACCAGAGAGAGGAGAGAGAGGTCTAGGCAAGTGCATCTTGCTTCATGGAGGAACCCACCTTTTAATTGTCCATTCTTTTTCTCATGCGATTTTAGCACTCTTTAGTACTTGGTGTTTTTAATTTCCATGGTTAAATTTGTATAGATCTAAGTTTATAGTACTTTCCGAATTCCTGGGTTTTGATCTAGTTAACATTGTTATTTTTAAGTTCTAATGGTTCCATGTTGTAGAGAATCTCGTTCTACCCTATTTTGACCTATGGAAGTTTGGATTTAGGCTCCGGATGATGGAGTTATGGAGCTTGAGGACTTGGCTCTCATGGTGTTCTTCTTCTCTGAAATTTTGGAGAAGATGAACAGTACTTGACTTGACCGCATGAATATTCATGCGGCAAGTGTTCTCTTCAGCCGCATGGCTGGAAGTACTTGAGCCGCATGAGGGCCGAACTCATCTGGCCGCAAAACTCGCTCAATTCCCAGCCGTATCAGTTCTGAACTCTGCAGCCGCATGTGCCATTCCCGCGGCCGCATGAGACTTGCTTGACTCAGCCGTATGAGGACTTCACCCTGAGCCGCATGAACTCAATACTCGCGAGCCGCATATGCACACTTGCTCCCAGCCGCATAGGCATTGCTCCCCGCAGCCGCATGAGTACTTTTCCCTTCTGAGCCGCATATGGTTCCCTTCCCCCGCAGCCGCATGGGTTGCTTCTTCTCGAGCCGCATGGAACCACACTCCCCTCCGGCCGCATGTACCTGATTGGCCAGCTAGCCGCATAAGACCTATTCCTCCAGCCGTATGAGTTTTCTATCTTCCTGACCGCATGCGCCCCCTTGTCTTAGTCGTATGGGATCCAGTGACCCTGGCCGCATGTGCTCTCCTAATTGGACCGCATGAGTCTACCCTTTCCTGACCGCATATGACTTAGCCGCATGACTCTTCTATATGACTTAGCCGCATGAGTCTACGCCTTTTGTCATAAACTTGATAATCATGGATTTGTTTAATATGTTTGGAAATGATACCTGAGCATGACACGATAGTGACCCGTAGTGGTGCACTCTTGACAAGTAAACCTGACATGACCTGATAGTGGCCCGTCGTGGCACACTCCTGACAAGTACACCTGACATGATATCTTGAACAGCTGTTGCGACGGCTACCTGACATGACATGACCTGTATAACTAATCCTGGACACCGTGGGTGATTTTGCTTGTACAAATAATCCAGTCCTATCTTGCATCATGTCTAGGAGGGGACTCCTGAGTACCACGGTCAGGAGTACCTACTGAATGGACTAAGGCTAATAACTAGATTAATACAGTAGTCATGAAGAGATCTCCCAGCTACAGGCAATCCCGTTACCTGGGCGTGCTTGGAATCTGTAGCCTGCCGTCGAGTAGGACACATTTCCAGCACACTGTCATGTGTTGCACCCTTCTAGCTACCTAAGGGTACATGCATTTCCTGGACGGTGTACCCACCTGAATTCAACCCCTAATTTCGACCTGGGTAACCTGGATGGACTGCAGGGCTTGTGGCTGTGGAAGATTCTCACTGCATCTCGTTAGTAATTAGGCTTGTGACAACCCTAGTTAGTTAAAGTATCAATCCGTAGTTCTTGCTTGGCCGTGAAGTGATTTGATGGAGACTAACCTGTCTAGCCTTGTCCTGATCCTGTTCCAAACTACTGCATGACCAGAATGCTTGTATTTATTTTACCGATAAATGGTGAGAATTCCAAGTTCTGTTCAGACGAAGGGTTACAACCCCGATCCTTGTTTGGTTTACGGGTTGTAACCTGGTTATCTGAATAGTTCCGTGGTTATCTCGTCGTATATCATCCTGATGTATTTTCTTTATTTCCAGTTCTTACCATTTATTTATTTATTCTCTTGTGCTGATTGCTGGTTTTAGTTCCTAAGTGAAGCTTCCTTTGTGGCACTTGCTCTTTCTGGGGTCTGACCCAGCTGGTTTTGTATGGCCAGATTTCGGAGCAGCTCCAGAGGATCTACCGACTATCCAGCCCGATGGTGGCGACTAGACGTAACCCGGGCAACGAATGGGTCTATTTTTGCTCTCCCACTTTATTGTACAAATATTCTTTTGAGGCGTTTAGCCGACGAGCACCTGTTTAGCTCGATTGCACTTTACTTACTGTCTGCCTATAGGCTGTAACATGATTAACAGATCCTAGGGTTGATCATGTATGACTAAACTCTTGCTAGTCCTGATATTTTGTAACGACTAGCTTCATGATCAGCTGAATATGTAATGTTTGGGACGCCTTACTATTGTATATTTAATGATCATACATCTTGTAACTTTTACTTACTTGCTTGTGATTGAGACACTAGGCTTGTTCATGACCTTAAGAGACTGTTGGCTTGGAGTAAACCCTCATGTATCTAGACAGCCGTGACCGTATAGCGAGATGGAATCCATTTCAATATACGTAGCTGGCTATGTCTGCCCCCGCTCTCCAGTATTCTGGTTCTGGGGCGTGACACCTTGATACATTGTACCACAAAGTTGTGTGTCCCATATAGAACACGGACATGCATGACTGGCTGGCCATCGGTGCGTATAAGTCATACGATAGGAATAACCGCTAATAGAGGTTGCATGCTTAGTTTGAGTTAGCGGTTAATAGAGATTTTGTGTTGTGGATACAACATAGTAGGCATTGGACGGGGAGGACAATACCTTAGCGTATGGGCTACTATGCATTTTCTCTTTTGTAACCCGTGAACTCCGCCGGAGATGCGAGTGAGATTACCCATGATTACTGACGGCCACTGGCGTTCTGTGGAACATTATGCTCTTATTGATTGGGCCTCTGGTGCCCAAGTGGGGACCATGTCGATCCTATTTTAGCCAGGGCCCATGCGTTGGAGGATGTTCTTAAAACTTCATACACTTAGACTAGTTAGGCTACCTTATCCGTTAGGTATGAGTACTTTTAGTTTGGGTACTTGTATCTGATCGCGGCTTGGAACAATAACTTGTCGTAGATTATTTCGTCACATCTTGTCCTTGTTTGGTTGTAGGTGTGGCTTACTACTTCGATGAGAAGGTATTGAACCTTGTTGGGGTCCGGATACCATATTGGATTCAAAGCATGGAAATATACGTCATCATGAATTACGAATTAGTTTACCATCTCCTGTCCTTGTTTGGTTGGAGGGATGGTACGCTAGTCCAATGGTGTGTATTGGATCATGTTTTAATTCAATTGACATATTTATTTGAGCAATTTATATTCAGTTATATTGGCAAGATATTATGTGTCTTGTTACGACCCTTTGAGGACCTGGTTATCTCGTCAGGTGTGTGTTCTTGTCTTTCGCAGGTGTTCTAGCCATGGCCATGATCGTCACTATTTCTTCGAGGATGATTGCACTTAGACCGTCTTCGCTTCGCTCGCCAAAATCTTTTTTTTGTTATGTATTTCTTTTCATAGTTGGAAGTGGATTTGTCTCCGCCTAACTACATGTACCAAATGACAATTTCATAGTTGATTATATGATATCCTTTATTCTTTCATTTTATGGATGAAATTAGTTAGCCTTGGTTTTACTGTATTTTACAGCTTACTTATTCATACGAGGCCCATGTACTTCGTATGTATACAGCTGGCATGTCTACGTTCCTAGTCCTACGTATTTTGGGACTGGGGCGTTACATATGCCATAGCCAGCTTTCATCTAGATTAGCTACTAGGCATCTTCCTGCATTATTAGTACTCTCCAGAAAGAAAACATAAATATTGTCTTCTTTAATCCCTTCATATACGGGATTACCAGATGACATATCATATATGGTATATTTGTCTTTTACAAAGTTGATACCATAACCATTATCAGCCAAATGACTTATGCTTAATAGGTTATATTTTAATTCTGTAACTAGACAAACGTCTTTTATTACAGGATAATGAGATATACCAACAGTGCCATTTCCAATGATATTACCTCTCAGATTATTTTTGAAGGAGACGTATCCTTCTTTCTTCATCGATAGCATGGAGAACAAGGATGCATCACCAGTCATGTGCCGCGAACATCTGCTATCGAGGATCCACTTGCTTTTAGCATGAGAGGGTTGAGGGTCCACCTACAAAACAAGTAGATAAATCCTTTGGTACCTATTTGCTGAAGCATCCATATTGATTAGTCTTAGGTCTCCAAAATAAAGTGCGATTATGAACAAGTTTCCTTGCTAAACAATACTGTGATACGTGTCCATGAGTACCATAATATGTGCAAGTAAGTTTAGAAATAATGGTAGTTGAAACTGTGTTGACATGCCTATTTGGTTTCTTTGAAAACTTATTAGTGAAAGCATGGTGATAATCGTGTTTCTTTCGTGCTTTCTGAGTTTTAGTCCTCTTAGGTGTATGCTTAGCATTAGGACTAAACTTAGGCTGTGTCACAGGTATTGCCTGTTTGCCTAAGTTGATTTCTAACTTTTTAGAAATTGCAAAAGACGCTTCATATTTAGCAGTCATGTCTGAGAGTCTTTGTTCTGTGACTAAGTGCTTCTTCTTCTCTATGTCATATAACTCTTGTATTTTGACATAGTCTCTTTCTTTCTTATCAATTTTAAGGATAGCCTCATGATAGTCTACTTTGAGTTTGGCTATCTTTTCCGTGTTACCGGTAGTAAACGTCTCTTTAATGTCTTCAATAAGACTGGACAGTCTAGCTATCTCGGTTGTGTATGCCTTAATCTCTTTTCGAGATTGCTTATACTTGTCAAGCACATTTCTGTGTTCTTCAACTAGTTCACTTAACCTCACCTCTACAAATTGGTATATTTTTTAATATAATAATTTTTGACATACTTTAATTATAGTTATTAATTCAAGTTGGATTAAAGTTGATTTAGTTATCCTTTTATTTCTAAACTTCCATGTTGGGCTGTCTTGGCCTAAAGGCCTATGAATGGCTTAGTATGAACACCAACAATTGATTTCTTCCCTTTCTTAACCGTTCATAGGAAGAACAAAAATTCAAACTTGAGAAATTCTCTAACCAACTGACAGCAGAGCCATGTGCTCAACCACAATCCCTGCCAAATTTTATTTTCTTCCACAAAAAATTTCCTAACAGCCTATATAAGGATCTCTCTCTCTCTCTCCTTCATTCTTGCTCCATAAAGAAATTCAATTCCTGGAGAGTCCTTCCCCAAATCAGAGCTTCGTGGCAATGGCGCATGGAGGATGATCGAAAATCGTCGAGGATGACATCAACCTTGGTAATGATAGTTTTGAGTCGTTCTTCCTTGCTCAATATTTATTAGGTCGTGTGGTTAATTGAACGAGCATTCTGTTTCAGAATTCTTCTCGAGATTGAATCAATTGAATCGTCCACTGATTTGTAAGGTAAGATCTATTATTGTTTGAGAACAATTTGGATTCATGAATTCTTTTCGATTCTTGTTTTGATTTGGAAATTTTGATGTGATCTCAGAGGATTAGATCGGAATTAAACTCTTCCATCGAATCCTTGGCTGATTTAGTCAATTCATTCGAGATCGAGAATTGGTGAGATAAATTCAGAATTATCAAACTGAGTTCGTGATTGTCCTGTTATAAGAATTTTAATGTTCTATTTTAATTCTTTAGAACAATGATGAAGCGTATCCTGATTCTTGTATTTTCTGAACTTCCATCTTCATTGTATCAGAACTATTGATTCAACTTGAGGTGAGCTTTCGAATCTCAAGTCCTTCCTCCTGATTTTGGAATTTTATTGAAAGTCCTTAATTAGGAATAGGTGTGAATCATGATTGATTAGTTCCTGTTTGGTTTTCTTTGCAATACTCGAACCAGGGTTTCAGAGATCGAGACTAGAGCAGTGGACTCGTGCCCTGTTTTGTGTATCTGGCCTGACAATTATCAGGTAACCTTCCTCGTTAAGCTTTTCCTTAGAGTATTGTAGTCATGGTGTATCAGGAACTAGATTGTTGCTATCAGTTGGCATGTTAGCTAAACTGTGCAGAAGGGGGAACTGACCCTAGTAGCAGGGGATTGGATTGGTTGATTGAACTGAGATCCTATCTCAATATTTGATGTTTGAACTGAAATAGCTTATCTCAGTGTTTGATAATTGAACTGAGGCATCATTTTTCAGTGTTGATATCTGAACCTGAGATCCTATATCAATTGTTGATCCAAATTTGTAATCTGAGATTCATGTGTAGAGTACCATCTTAGTTTACTGAACTAAAATCTTACCTATATAGGTGTGGCTTGATATAATAACTAGTATAGGTTTCTATTTAGTTACTGTCAGTAGGAATGTAACCAGTTTGGCATAGTAGTAATATAGGGCTTGGTATTAATGAGTGAATGGTTTGAAATGTTATGGAAAAATGATGGAATTATATACCAAAGTCTTGATCTGAATTGCTGAATTGAGCAATGTCTTAATAGGATTAGTAAACCTAGGATTGGTTTGTATTAGTACTGAATTTCCATTTTAGTTTGGATGATTGACTGAAGGATCGGTTTCCAGGTTCCTTTGCTAAGTATTTAACTGAGATTAGGGCTCGACTGAAGGTTATGTCCAGTATAAATTGGACTGTGCTTATGTGCATTCTGTAGTTTAGCTAAATTTGGATTTGTGTGATATTGAGTAGGTTTTTTTTTTCCATGTTGAGCCTATGTGTTGCTCGAACCTGAGAGTGATGATTCATTTACTTAACTGGAGATTCACATATGCAATATTAGATTCAATTCATTGAACTAAGGTTTTGTAGCACTACTCTGGCCCATTGGTAAACCTGAGAACTAATTCTCAGTGTAACCTGAGAACTAATTCTCAGTGTAACCTGAGAAGTTAATCTCAGTGTAAAAAATGAGATAACAATTGTATAGTTACTTCTGCCTGGATTTTTAGTTGAACCTGGGACGCACTGCCTTGATAAGTATAAATCTGAGATTGCATGTAGTTGTTTGGAGGCATTCTATTGAACTGAGTTGCACATCTCAATTTGGTTTCATCTTATTTAACTGAGAATTACATATACAATGCTGAGTTATTGTTGAACCTGGGACCATATATTCAAGTCTTGGTTTAAATTCAAACAAGGATTCATATATCAGCTGTAGGAGACCTTAATGATCAGCCAGGGGATTGTTTTGTAGACTGAACTGATTCCTATATCAGTTCTTTGATTAACTCAACTAAGGAATCAGTTTCCAAGTTCCTTGTGAACACCTGGATGATTTTGGGCTCAACTGAAATCTCAGCTCCCAGGATTAGCCTATAGTTGACTATGTTTCTATTTATATTTGGTCATTCATGATAAATATTAGGTAAAGCCAGTTTAGGTTGTACCTTAAATCTAGGCATTCTTGTATTCAAGGTTGAACCTGAGAATTGGTAGGAGACCCCTTCATTAGAGACACTCTAAATCCTGTTGTAACAAACAGCATATTAGGACTGAATATTCTTTTAACCTATCTCAAGGTTAGGTAGTAGCATGACTGTCAATATAGGTTTCTATTTTAATCAATATTAGTTAACTTTGCTTTTTAAACTGTTAGTTAACTAATAGTTATAAGAGATAGTTGTAGGATGTTAATGTGGAATAATTAATAATGGGCTTAACCCAATATCATAGCTTGTAGTTAGGCATGTTAGAACTGCAAGACACCAATATAGAGCTTGTTTAGTTATTAACCAACTTGTACTCAATAAACCAGGAGGACATCCAGCTTCAGCTTGTACACTTGATTTTCCAGAGCAAGGCAAGTACTTTTCTACAGTTTTGTACATTTACATATCTTGTACCTTTCTTGTGACACGACATGATACGATATCCTGTACCCCTGTACTCCTGTATTCATGTTCTTGTATTTGCTAGTATCGGATGGGGAAATACACTAGCCATGTGACCAAACCCCGGTTACTATATTCATGTAGATAGCTTAGGCCTCACATCGTGCACGCGGGCCCTAAGCCGTACCATATTCGTGTACTCCTGTACATGCTCCTGCACTCACCCCAGCCGGTCACATGGACTAGTTGTATTTCGATATTGTGCACTTATCATGTCTGGTACTTCAGGATTATAGTTTCATTCCTGTACATTACATTCCTGTACTGTAGTTCCTGTACTAATTTTCTGTACTTTCCTATTTATTCATGTATTTCATTTTCCTGTACTCCTGTACTCATTTTCATATCATGTTCTTGTTCATTTCCTAGAACTGTACTTTGCTCCGCTCCTGACTAGGATATGTTGCAGGTGAGTTGGAGGCTCTGTGCGACACATATTATGGTCGAGAGCCAGTAGAGGCAGTAGAGCTAGCCGGAGTTGACTTAGAGGCTGCAGAAGCCTAGAACTTTACCTTAGCACTTTACATTTACCTTGTATTTTGAGACTAGTAGACTCTATCTTTCATTTTGCTGGAATGTAATAAATTCTGAGACATGTACTTTTATTTTGGGATAAGTTTATAGATGCTGTGATTTCATACTTGTTCATGATTATCTGGTTAGATTTCCCTAGATTGGTACAGCTTACTTCGTCGTGTCTAACGACGAAGGCTGGGCGTGTCCGACTCGTGTCCGATTATTCGGGAGCGGGTCGTGACATGTTTTTAGTGGTGGCCCATGCAAGTCTATCCTAATAGTACCTAGGTATTAGAGTACTATTGGGGGACTTGATTTAAACTAGGGAAACTTGAATCACTGCATAGAAAATCGGGTACATCAGGTATATATGGTTATTATAAACATTTATATTTCTTGTAGGTTAGGTTTTTATCAATCATGAAGTTTTCCTTTGTTGTAGGATGGTTGCCACGAGGAAGACCGCTGATCAGTCAGGAGTTGCAGGCAGCTCGGATCAGCCTGCACCAGATGCTCCAGTAGATCAGCTTCCACCACCGCCTCTGATCTTTCCTCCGCTGCCCCCGACGATGACTTTTGACGGCGCTCAGGTGATGTCTAAGTTTCAGTAGTTTATGGAGGCCTAGAACCACCAGGCAGCACAGTTTTGGGCGACAGTTGTAGATGCGCTCAGGACCAGAGAGCCGGCAGCACCAGCTCCAGCAGCACGTGTAGCACCATCAGCACCGAGACCAGGGGTGGCTAAGGACTACCAGAACCTCTCCCCGATAGACTTTTAGGGTAATGAGGGGATCGTTTATGCAGACGAGTGGCTGGAGAATGCGGAGAGGACCTTAAAGATGGCACGGATCCCGGATGACCTAAAAGTAGAGGTGGCGAGCATGAGACTCTCTGATTTGGCCAGGACTTTGTACCGGGAGGAGCCCCAGTTGGCGGAGCCCCAGGTGTCTTGGACAGATTTCAAAACTCTGTTCAAGAAGAAGTTTTTCCCAGATGTAGAGCAAGATGAGCTGAGGATGAAGTTTGAGACGCTGTAGCAGGGGACTATGACGGTTGTGCAGTACACTTCAGAGTTTACTAGACTCAACAGGTTCGCGGAGAACCTAGTCAGAGCACCGGAGGACAGAGCTTGGAGATTCAAGAAGGGTCTCACCAGGAAGCTGTGATACGCGGTGGCGATTAGTCAGGCGATGACGTATGCGAGCATCCTCAAGATTGCTCAGGCTGTAGAGAAGGAGGCAGATCCGAAGCTGAAGAGGGACCGGGATATCGACAGCAGCAGTTTCCAGGCATCTACGAAGAGGATCCAGACTCAGATTCAGGCGGGGCCACAGCAGCCGACACAACAGCATCACCGTCCAGCCAGAGCTCCTGCACATCAGCATGAGAGACAGCAGCAGGCAGTTACTTGCGCATTCTGTTACCGGCCGGGACACCGCTTCGACGAGTGCTGCAAGAGGCTCGGGCTCTGCTTATTCTATGGATCAGATGCACACCAGATGAGGGACTGCCCACAGGCTGCAGCTCGACTGACATGAGGACATGAAGTAGCTGGAGGACCACCACCTGTACCACCCAGAACTCTACCAGCTGTACCACAGAGGTGTAGCTCCCCTTCCCGAATTTTTTTTGAAATATTTTTATTATTATTCATTTGATTTAAATGGAGATTTTTAGGATTTTATAAATGATTATTTAGTTAATTATTATGGTGGATGATTTTTAATCAGGATTAAATTTGGAGTACAATGCGACTAGGAATCATGGCACGAAGAGTGCAATGGCGTGCTTTGACTAGTGTATTAGCCCTTGCAGGGAAGGCCGAGCCAAAGTAACGTCCTAACTAAGAAAACCAGGCAAGGTTACGACTTAACCCTTACCGAAGATTTTATTTATTATTTAATTATTTATTATTAAGGTTTATTGACTTATGGAAGACCCGGTTGTACCAAACCAGTCTGGACTGGAACCGAACTAAGCCAAGCCCATGTAGTTAATGTAGTACGACCAACAACGCCCATGTAGACGTACATATTGTATTTATTATTTCTGATAGGCATTTCGTATATAGCAGATTTATATACATAAATATAATTTATTATTGTTGAATTAATATTCTATTTTAGAAATAGGATAAATATTATTATATTATTATATTGGTGCATTTTTGGATAAATATATGTGTATACATTTATAATTCATTTTCACCTTTATATATATATTAATTTTTATGTGCATATCATATTTAAGAATATATAATTATATAAGATATAAAATGTATATAGGGATTATATATATATATATATATATATATACATATATACATACATATAAATGAGTATAAATGTGTATGTATATATATAAATATATATGGGTGTATATATGTATGAATATATAAATGTATATAAATATATGTGTGCTTGTGTATATATAAATATATATATATATGTATGTATATACATATATGCGTATATATAAATATTTATATGTAAATTACTTATAAGTAATAGAATGAGCCAGGCCCACAGGCCGAGCCCAACCCCTCTGCCCGTGAGCCACAGCCCAACCTCCCCTACAACCAGAACAGCAAGCCTGAGCAATCCTAGCCTAACCCGAGCGCCCATATCAGCCTACATAAGAGAGAGACCGAGAGAGAGAGGAACGCGAAAACCCTAAACAAAACTCGCGCGCACCACCCTTGAGGGTGGGCGACCCACCCTGGCGACTTTCCAGCACTGGACGCAGCCGCACGGGCGGCCAATGGCCGATCGAACACGCCGGAGGCGCGTGCGCGCGGCCTAGAGCAGAGTAGCCGCAACAGTAGAGCGCTGCGGGAGAGACAACTTTGCGGCGACTTTTCATCGCGTAGAACAAATTATTTCTTGAACTGTTTGACCAGGTGTGTACACAACCTATAGATCTGCAAGTGTCTTCAATTAGTTTAATTTTGAATGATCTAGATAACCCAGAAAATTGACTCGAAGTTCGACAAAAATCTGTTGAAAACAGAGTACTAGAGCAGTCCCCAAACCCGATTTGGAAGGCAATTCTTAGCCGAACCATCGACAGTTTCAAAAATCCATTTGAAGGAATTTATAGACAACCTAACCATAATCAAAACACAGTAATTAGTTTATTTATTTGTCTATTGTACCCTGTTTAAATCGGGATAGAAGTTGACCAAAAACTATTATCTAAAATAGTTAAAAAACTAGAAAACTCATCCACATGACATGCGTCCTGCCAAACCGGGCGACGTGTTCGTGAACCGAAGGCATCGAAAGGTGCGTAATGGCTTCGTGGACGTGTGGGCTTTGACGGAATTCAAATTTGTCGCGTGTGCGGGATGAATTTGATACGTATCCGCCGAAATTCACCGTATCGGCCTCTGTGCAAATTTCTTAATTACTTTATACACGCTCGTCAGATTGGGACAAAACTTACGCCAACAGGACCGTATCATTTTTCTGGTCCTGTATGCCAAGTTTGGTCCAATTCTGAGACAGTTGAATCGGAACGCCATTTTGCGGGCCCCACGGTCTGACTCAACGGACGATTTTGTGCACGGCCCGCCGAAATCCAACTCTGGACATACAGTTGGGTTTGTATCGAAAAACTAGACCTGTTGATATATAGTTTGATGACTTTAGAGACTGTTGACTCTAGCACGCTTTTCGGTGCAAAGCGGGTCCAACGGCAGACACCGTTTTGACCCAAAATTACCGTTTTGCCCCTGTGTCCAGAATTGGACTTAAGGACAGGCAATCCTAGCTAATTTGACTATTCTGAGAATGGTGGTACTATTTATTTCAGTATCTGGAGACTTCTGCATGTGTTGACTGATTGTGGCTCATTGAGTGGTATATTATTATTGGTTTCACCAGCTAAGGACCTCAGGCAAGTGCACTTTCTGATTGCTTTCGATTCATAGTAGTCTTTTCATTTCTGTTTATACATATATCTTGCTGCTTGTTGACACGCTCGTCACACAGAGTAGTCGGGAGGGAAAATATCTTTGTATACATGTGGACTACCCAGAACTATCCCAATATGTCTAATCTTGAATGATAGCAGCTGCACACGACACGTGCGGTGTGCCGTATTTACCCCTTAGCCGTTCACATGTTGAAAAGAATATTTCACACCACCTAGGTAGATGTCTTTTATTTTTTCTTTTTATCTCCACCGTGCCATGTCATCAGTTACTTTCTAGCTTTCATATTCCATATGTTATTTTCATGTCTTGTTAATTCTATTGTGTTTTTGCATTGCCGTCGATTTGTGTACTTATTCCATTCCTGACTGGAAACCAACAATTTTCAGGTTAGCCGTGGATTCACTTAGCTTTGGGAGATACGGGTGTACATGCAGACATAAACCTAGAAATAGATAGCAGTGGTGTTATTTTCATTAAAGGTGTAAGAACATTGTATTTTCTTTCCAATGTAAACCTTGTAATTGTTGTAATAAATCTTATAAATATGAATGAGCAATAAATGTATTATTTTATGATTTTGAGCATCATGGCCGTGACAGCGTTCTACCGCCGACTCTGCGGCGTAGGCTGGCTTGGACACGTCTCGTATCCGAAAAAGCGGGTGCGGGTCGTGACAAGTTTTTGTGGTGGCCCATGCAAGTCAGATTTTGCAAATTATTACGAACTCGTGATGGTACGTTAGTCATACTATTGCGAGTCTGCGACCAGGAATTGCTCATTCACAAACTAGGATTGAAATAATTTAAGAGAACGACTAGGACTAGGAGTCCCTTGTTCAAACTGATCGTTGGGTAGTTAAGGTTATTAGATAGGCCATGCAATTTAGATAGCTTGCTAGATCTCTATAGATACACTTTTACTTTTGATATGACGATATGATCCTATGTGGATATACTATTCACTTGGTAAATTAGGCTTGCCTAGAATTAAGGCGTTAATTTTGATAAACTGTTTAATTTTCTTTTGCTTTATTAGACATAAATCTTATATCATAAGTTAGAATTGTCTATTTTAAATTCTCTTTTGTTGTAAGGAGTTAGTTTATAATTTCTGATTCTGTTAATCGTGTACGAATCTCGAGTTAGATTTTGATTCTCACAAAACTCAAACTACTTGTGCCTCCTTTCCAAAAATCTCGCCTATTTATATTTTGACTCTCTTGACCAACGCTGCTATTACAGCCTAGTTTTTGCAAGCTTACTCTTTTATCGAGCTTGATTCGAGACATGTTTATTTGGGGACGCCCGCTAACATATTGTCTAATCAGAATTATTGTATTACGGTCTGATCAACCATGATATATTTGGTTTGCTCTTCGTCTAATTACCCTACTTGGATTGAGATGTAGATGTCTCTAGGATCTCGTTAACGATTGCTTGACAATTCCTCTTGAATTATGCATTCGCCTTTGAATCACGTAATTGTATTCAGCGACATCTCCCTTGAACTCTTTATTGTTTTTGTCTTTTACTGATTGGAAAGACGAAATCTCGTAATTGATAGATGGATACCGAGTATTCCCATGGCTATGACAGTTGTATACGCAAGTGTAGCTGCCATCGGCCAGCCCAATGATTGGAACCTTGTCTTGAGTTACTCGTCCTCCCTTCGTCCCTAAACTTACTATCTTGATCTTCCAGTCATTAGAGTCTAAGAATGATTAGAGTTTTACTCTCAGTCAAATGCCAACCTAGGAGACAACCTATTCTCAAGAGACCAATTGTTGTGAGCCTCTAATTATTTGTTAAAGCTTGTTTTAACTAGAGCCCTTGTGGCAATAGTCTGACAGGTTTGACACAAATAAAAATTCACGACTCAGTTGTTAGAAACGTTTTCATATGAGGTGCCTTAGAGTTGGTTACCCCGTCGATAAATCTTGTATACTATGGACGTGTATATCCCTCTATCTTATCGACCATATGTCAATGTACACCCTTGTTTTCCATTTATTGAGGAACACTACCAAAATACACTCATTTAGCGACGGCTTTTTAGCGACAGAATTTTTTCGTCGGTATTAGCGACGGTTTCGTGGCCGCTCAGCGACTGATTTTCGACTACAAGCCTTTGCCATTTTTATTTTAATTTTAGGAGGAGGAACAGTCGCGCCACCGTCGCTAGACTGACGGTAATATAGCGACGGATTTACCGTCGTCGCAACACAGTCGTATATTTGGCGAGAATTGTATAGGAAATTGGCGGAACATATTTTCGACGACTTAGCGACGGGTAGTCAGTCGGCACATATCAAAAAGGGCGACTACCGGGCGACGGATGTATACCAGTCGCTAGTCCGTCGCTATATATACGTTCCAGACTTTAAATGAAACGGCGGGGGAAACTTTTTGCATTCCCCCCAAATTCACTCTCTCTCCTCTCTCTCTCTCTCTCGTCGGTGTCGGCTTCGGTGATCGGCGTCGGTGTCGTCGTCGGCGTCGGCGTCCTCTCCTCTCTCTCAACCGAAGGTAACCCCCTCTCTCTCTCTCTCTCTCTCTCTCTCTCTCTCTCTCTCTCTCTCTCTCTCGCGCGGTGTCGTATAGTGGCTGGGCGGCGCGCTTGGGGCTGGGCCGTCCGGGGCTTGGCGGCTGGCTTGGGTCGGGGGCTGGGCGGCGGGCTTAGGGCTGGGGCGTCGGGGGCTGGGCGGTGGGCTTGGGGCGGGGGCGTCGGGGTCTGGGAGGCGAGCTTGGGGTTTTGGGGCGTCGGGGGCTGGGCGGCTTGCTTGGGTCGGGGTCTTGGCGGTGGGCTTGGGGCGGGGGCGTCGGGGTCTGGGAGGCGGGGTTGGGGCGTCGGGGGCTGGACGGCTTTCTTGGGTCGGGGTCTGGGCGGCTGGCTTGGGGCGGGGGCGTCGGGGGCTGGGCGGCTGGCTTGGGTCGGGGGCTGGGCGGTGGGCTTGGGGCGGCGGCGTCGGAGGCTGGGCGGCTGGCTTGGGTCGGGGACTGGGCGGTGGGCTTGGGGCGGCGGCGTCGGGGGCTGGGCGGCTGGCGTGGGTCGGGGACTGGACGGTGGGCTTGGGGTGGCGGCGTCGGGGGCTGGGCGGCTGGCTTGGGTCGGGGGCTGGGCGGTGGGCTTAGGACGGCGGCGTCGGGGGCTGGGCGGCTGGCTTGGGACGTGGGCGTCGGGGGCTGGGCAGCTGGCTTGGATCGGGGGCTGGGCGGTGGGCTTGGGGCGGCGGCGTCGGGGGCTGGGCGGCTGGCTTGGGGCGGCGGGCTTTGGTCGGGGGCGGCAGGTGGCTTTGCTTCTCAAATTCATCTGAGTTTATATATTGGCTAAATAATGTGTTATCCATATTGGGTGTTTCATTAGTTTGGTGGTGTTTGGATTAGTAAATGTGAATATATATGGGGTTTGGATTCATGGTGTATATGTTCACTGTCTCAAGGACAGTACGAGTTCTATCAGTTGTGTGCTTCTGTATAGATGTATATATCTATACATCTAGCTGTGATATACATATGTGTATGTGACAATCTCAGTTAGCGACGGACTAGTTACCGGTTAGCGACGGATATTTCCAGCTCCATTAATTGCATTAATCTACTGTACGACATGGTGACGGATATTCCCTGCAGCCATTCGACTGGCGAGGCAGAAACTATGTTGCCGTAGATAAAGTTGCCTGTCCTCCGACCCTCATCCCTCGGCAATGATGATACGATAACCCATCACTATATCTTATATAGTAGTAGATGATGTCTTAGTATATTATATTAGTGAGTTCATCTTGATTCTGTTACGTACGTCCTTCAGATACTAGATACGATAAGGTTAACATATCATACACGATATGTATACAGAATATAGATGATTCACACTAATGTATGCTAGAATGAATCTTGGGTTGTGTTCTGAGCCATCCGTTCTCACACTTAAAACACATAGGAATTAGTAGTGTGAGAGCGCCGGAGAGAGTGAGAGCGCCGGAGGGGGGGAGGAGAGAGAGAGAGTAAAATGGTACGACATAGTGAAGTAGTACTGTATTTTGGCTCCAGTTCCAGCTCCATTTGATCTACGGTACGACATGGTGATCAGGACATAGTCTCTGCAGCCATTCGACTGGCGAAGCAGAAACTATGTAGCCGTAGATAAAGTTGACTGTCTTCCGACCCTCATCCTTCGGCAATGATGATACGACAACCTATCACTATATCTTATATAGTAGTAGATGATGTCTTAGTATTACATTATGTGAGTTCATCTTGATTCTGTTACGTTCTTCAGATACTAGATACGATAAGAACATATACTACACCATATGTACAGAACATAGATGATTCACACTAATGTATGCTTGAATGAATCTTGGGTTGTCTTCTGAGCCATCCGTTCTCACACTTGGCAAAAAATCAATTTTTTTATACTTTATCGGCTTTCGAAAATGTACTCAAATTACATGATGGTTCATTTAGTTAGCTTGCTTATGTTACAATTATATTATTTGTGACTATCGATCTTACCAGATGGTACCCATGACCCGAGGAGCGGCACGTCGTTTGAAGAAAATAGTGAATGCTGAGGTGGCTCCTCCTACAGTTGAGGAGGAAGTGGCACCGGTTGCTAGTGAACTGGGAGTTCTATTCATCCAGCACCGGTAGCTAGTGAGACCGAGAGTTCTCTTCATGCAGTACTTACAAGGGACGGCATCTCTCCTCGTGCCAAAAATCTTGCTTTTTCGAGGTGGATGCGTGAACGTATCACCGAGCGTTTGCGTGAGCAGCGTGGTTCTCATTAGCTATTAGTACTTATTTGTATTGGACTATTGGTATTGGGTTATTTTTGTATTAGACTATTTGTATTGGACTACTTATTGAGTTGTTTTTGTATTAGACTATTTGTACTGTCCTCCGACCCTCATCCCTCGGCAATAATGATACGACAACCAACAAGAGAGAATATTAGATCCATCTCAGTATGACGTATACTCTGAGAGATCACTATTACAAGAATGATATCAGTAGTGAGATTGAGTGCTGGAGGAGATATTATCAGAGTATACGTCCTACTCAGATTGGTCTCCCACCGTTACTAATTCTTTCTGACAGCATGGTGGATGTGCTCCGTCAACAGAATCTTGCTCCGAACCAAAACTTTGCCCTAGAGCTCAAGTAGACATCCTTCGTGTAGAGCTCGAGTGAGAGGTTTCTGACAACATGGTTGTCTCATTTGTCAAAGTATTCGTGCTCATCCCACATTGGGTGTGGGACGAGCACGAATACTTTGACAAAGGAGACCACCTTACTGTCAGGAACCTCTCACTCGAGCTCTACACGAAGGATGTCCACTTGAGCTCCGGGGCAAAGTTTTGGCTCGGAGCCAGATTCTGTTGACGGAGCACATCCACCATGCTGTCAGAAAAAAATAGTAACGGTGAGAGACCCATCTGAGTAGGACGTATACTCTGATAGTATTCCCTCCAGCACTCAATCCTACTACTGATATCATTCTTGTAAAGGTGATCTCTCAGAGTATACGTCCTACTCAGATGGATCTCCAGAGTATCCTCTCCGGTTGGTTGTGTTCTGAGCCATCCGTCCCAGGGATTTGATTCTGTATTTTGGTTTCTGTATTTTGGCTCCAGCTCCATTTGCATTTGATCTACGGTACGACATGGTGATCAGGACATAGTCCCTGCAGCCATTCGATTGGCGAGGCAGAAACTATATAGCCGTAGATAAAGTTGCCTGTCCTCCGACCCTCATCCCTCGGCAATGATGATACGACAACCTATCACTATATCTTATATAGTAGTAGATGATGTCTTAGTATTACATTATGTGAGTTCATCTAGATTCTGTTACGTTCTTCAGGATAATTGATGTCTATTTTATATTAATTTGGTTTGGTCTATATGATTCTTGGATAATTGGCGTGCATTAAATTCGTATGTGCATATTTGGTCTATGTGATTCTTGGATAATTGGTATGCATTATATATTGGTTTGGTTTATGCATATTTTTTCAGCTCCATTTGCATTAGTCTACGGTATGACATGGTGATCAGGACATAGTCCCTGCAGCCATTCGACTAGCGAGGCAGTAACTATGTAGCCGTAGATAAAGTTGCCTGTCCTCCGACCCTCATCCCTCGGCAATGATGATACGACAACCTATCACTATATCTTATATAGTAGTAGATGATGTCTTAGTATTACATTAGTGAGTTCATCTTGATTCTGTTACGTCCTTCAGATACTATATACGATAAGAACATAGATGATTCACACTAATGTATGCTAGAATGAATCTTGACTTGTGTTCTGAGCCATCCGTTCTGATCAAGCATCTTCCTTCTCCTCTCCTCTACCATGGCTCTGAACCAATCTGCTCCTCCCTACTTCCCTTCTTTTTATTTAACTCTCTCAGCCACATATGACATCCAACTCAAGTGTAGAGTCGGGGGAGAAGAATCGGGCAGGAAGATGAGGGGGAAGCAGCACAGCCGGCAGCATGACCCGGAGGAAGTACAAAGGTTTTTTTTTAACAGATCAGGACATAGTTCTCCTACGGCTGTTGAAGAAAACCTATATACTTCCTCCGGGTCATGCCGCCGGCTGTGCTGCTTCCCCCTCATCTTCCTGTCCACTTCTTCTCCTCCGACTCTACACTTAAGCTGGATGTCATATGTTGCTGAGAGAGTCAAATAAAAAGAAGTAAAGTAGGGAGGAGCAGATTGGTTCAGAGCCATGGTGGAGGAGAGGAGAAGGAAGATGCTTGATCAGAACGGATGGCTCAGAACACAAGCCAAGATTCATTCTAGCATACATTAGTGTGAATCATCTATTTTCTTATCGTATATAGTATCTGAAGGACGTAACAGAATCAAGATGAACTCACTAATGTATGCTAGAATGAATCTTTGGTTGTGTTCTGAGCCATTCGTTCCGATACTTGGCAATTAAGTCATTCGACTGGTGAGGCAGCAACTATATATAAGGCTACATGCATGTTCTTCCAACTTTAAATTACAAGATTACTACATTTGGTTACATAAATCACTAACCTCATCGCGGCCAATGTTTACAGTCCTGGTCTCAACTTTCTTCGATTCTATGATCCCATGCTTTCGAAAAATAGACAACGCAGACTCCATGGAATAGAATGGCCTTACATGCAAACCGTCTGTGATTATGTATCTTTTCCCTCCTTTCACAAACACGCCATCCTTGTTGCCTCCATCTGCAACCCTCCCACGCAATATCCTCATCCATTGCCTTACCACAGGGACATCGAGCGCCAATAACCGAACTATACAGATGGTGAGTCTTGGTGTAGCACTCAAATGTGGGGCATCCGTAAATTCGTCGAGGTTTTAAATCATCGACATTGAGTTTTAAACCCTCACATAGCCTTTCTGCTTCACTTCTAGGGTCGAGCAGCATCTTCTTGCAAGCTTCGGTCTCCAGATACTTAGTGTCAAGATTCTGGACGCTTTCGTAGAGCATGTCAACGCATCCTAGCGTCAATTTCCTGCCGAGTAAATTGACGCTAGGATGCGTTGACATGCTCTACGAAAGCGTCCAGAATCTTGACACTAAGTATCTGGAGACCGAAGCTTGCAAGAAGATGCTGCTCGACCCTAGAAGTAAAGCAGAAAGGCTACGTGAGGGTTTAAAACTTAATGTCGATGATTTAAAACCTCGACGAATTTACGGGTGCCCCACATTTGAGTGCTACACCAAGACTCACCGTGATGAGGTTAGTGATTTATTTAACCTAAGACATGGGATCATAGAATCGAAGACAGTTGAGACCAAGACTGTAAACATTATGTGAGTTCATCTAGAATAAATTTTGGGTTGTGTTCTGAGCTATTCGTTCCCATACTTGACAATTAAGCATGTGAAATAGAACTGATTATGTTTAGTTTGTCTTACGATATAGATTTTCACATCCAAATTGAAATGGATCGTTACTTCGTTGTTCGTACATGGATGTACTAGCGGATCAACCTCCTGGACCGTAGGTACTTATAAGTATTGACCGTGTCGGATTAGTATCGATCTATCGTTTTGGTATGGACCGTATCGGTTGGTATTGGCCTTAGCGAATTGGTATCGTCCTATCCGATATGTATCGGCTGTATAGCCATTAAGTCATATTGGCCTTATCGATTTGGTATCGGTCATATCCGATAGGTATCGGCCGTGTTGGATTATTATATACCATTTTGGATTAGTATCGTTGAAGGTTTAGTAACAAGTGTACTTGGATTTCTCTCTTCTAGAGCTAGATTACCATTGCAAGAGAGTCACGAGAGCGTAGATGGCCAGTTACAGAATATACATACTTCCTTTTCAATCTCGCTTTTCCTGATGGAAAATGAAGTATGTATGTTACTGTAACTGGCCAATCACGATCTGGTGATTCTCTTGTAATGGTATTCTAGCTCGAGAAGAGAAAAATCCAAGTACAGTTGTTACTAAACCTTCCACGATACTAATCCGAAATAGTCTATACTAATCCAGCACGGCCGATATCTATCGGATATGACCGATACCAAATCGATAAGACCAATATGAATCCTAGCTATTCGGCCGATACATGTACATATCGGATATAGGACGATACCAATATGATACGTCCTATACTGAACCGATAGACCGATACTAATCTGATACACTAGATACTAAGTACATCTAGCATCTCTGTGGATCCACAAATTACTGCACGATAGTACCAACGACTCCAGTTACATCCGGTTATTGGTGAGTACATGATTACATAGTAATTCTGTTAGTCTTGTGATACAGATTTTTACTCTCTCATGCTACCAACGTCATAACTTTTCGAGTGCTGCTCCCTCTAATGATGATGAACGCAAAAAACCAACGTCACAACTTTTATAACTTGAGTAAATTTCTTTACCCTATATGAAAATTTCTGTTGTCAGAAAGATGGCTCCTAGGACTCGTCGAGGTGGTGCTGCTAGTCGAGGAAGGGGTCGAGGCAAGAAACCCTTGGAGGTCGACACGGAGGAAGTCTCCGTCGTCAAACAAAAGTCGGTGACTGTCAAGGAAGAACCGATGACCATCAGGAAAGAGATTGCTCCCAAGCTTGAAGCTAAGGAGGAGCCACCGTCAGAGAGTAGTAGCATCGGGACCGACCCTCCTATCCCTACAGAAGACCTCAACCAGATTGAGCCTTCGTATGCAAAGTGGCTGATAGAATGGTACATGCCTCAACGCAACTATCATCCCTGGCTGTGAGGATTCATCGTCTGACTTGTGGTCTTTGTTGAGGCCAAAGTCGATTTTCCTATGTGTTTTGGAATATTTGTGAAAATTTTGGAATATTTGTGCTATGATCGGTCGTCAGGATTGGATATTAGGTTACTGTAACTGGCCAACTCTTTCCTATGTGTTTTGGAATATTTGTGAAAAATTTGGAATATTTGTGCAATGATCGGATTATAACGATGGATATTAGGTTACTCTTCCGGATAACTGATGTCTATTTTATATTAATTTGGTTTGGTCTATATGATTCTTGGATAATTGGTGTGCATTAAATTCGTATGTGCATATTTTGGTCTATGTGATTCTTGGATAATTGGTGTGCATAATATATTTGGTCTATGTGATTGTTGGATAATTGGTGTGCATTATATATTAGTTTGGTTTATGCAAATTTTTGCGAACAGCTAAAAAGCAGTAATTTTTTTTCAAAATATTCTCAGTTAGCGACGGACTTGTGACCGTTTTGCGACGGATGTCTCCAATTGTCGACTATTTTTCGACGGTTATTCCGTCGCTACCTGGATATCTGAAAATTATTCCCAGGTAGCGACGGATGGTCGACGGACAATCCGTCGGCATGATTCTTTGTTCGACGGAATAGCGACGACATATTCGTCGCCCGTATTCTGGAAATAACAAGAATTTTTAGAACAAGGTCGACGGTTAATCCGTCGCTATGCGGTCGATATATTGCGACGGCATAGCGACGACTTATCCGTCGCCAAGTTGCTGGAAATGACATGAATTTCCAGAAGCTGGTCGACGGCTTTTCCGTCAGAAAACCGTCGCTAATCCGTCACTTGATATCGACATTATCGACGGATTAGCGACAAAACGATACGATCTGATACGCTTTTGCGACGGGTTAGCGACGAAATTTACGTCGGTATTGTCTACACAGTTAAGTACTTAAAAGCTGAAGTGGACGACAGTCCGTCGGAAATGCGTCGCTAATGCTTCGTATTGTGACGTCGACTATCCGTCGCTATTCCGTCATGTGACGACAACTTAGCGACGGATGGTTATTAGCGACGAGCTGATTGCCGACGGATTTTTTTGGCCAATATCCGTCGGCAATCGGTCGCTAATAGTTATTACCGTCGTCTTAGCGACGGATTCGGCCATCGCTAAATCGATAAATTTTGGTAGTGGAACGATCCTTGACTCGACTTAATCTACCGTATTCCGTACGTCGTGCCTTATTCTTTATTAACAAGAGTTGAGGTACGATATCCGAGCTTTGAAATCCTTCCAATCTCATCATTCCTAAAACCATGTCCTAGCTTCTAAGGTGGGTAGACTGAAGCCCTAAAATTTTAGGATATATAAAGATTACTGATTGATCGGAATAATTCCCATTAGGATGATAATTAGTGCCCCATGGACTCCCACCTTCCATTTAGATCATTTGTGTCCCCGGCCGTGTCATTAATATTCGGAGCACGAGACCAGCCATTACCTTCCAACAAATTTTATATGCAACATCTAGACGAGTCTACCGTCATCTAGGTATATCATGTCCCACTCAAACTCGTTCCCTTGTACTCTATTTTTATAGTACGACTTTCAGGTAAAAACGACTAGCTATAATCCTTACCATAATACCGGTATATTTTCCGACTTCCATTAGAGACTCAACCTCGACTCGAACCTTTCGACCCAATATATGGTTGTGATCTACTCGAAGCCACTACGCACATACCATGAGTGTGCCACCCAATTGAGGCCTCATGTGCTACTTAAACACAAAAGCCACTGAAGGCACATTTTTGGGCTTTGGGAACCTAGATAACCAACCTGACTAGCAACTAGCTCAACCGCTTGGGTGAAATCCTATTCTAGGCTACCTTAATCTAGTAAAACTAGTTTTATCATTAGGATCTTGTTCAGTCAATATAGATTGAAACCCAATGTTCATCCAACCCACGACTGATGTCCAAATAGAGAACCCATTAAGACCCAGCAGAACCTATCCATGCATACCACCATATTCGGACTATAAAACCGAACTATTTGAAATAGGCCCTATACCTACTATGTAGTCTCCACCTCTTAGAATGTGAAGTCGTTCGTAACCCTTATTCCATCTACCTGGAAGTCGCGATACGATCTTGTATTGTATTTAGATCCCTTGCTCGTGTGTATTACATAACCACGAAAAAGATCACGATCTTAATTTTTCAAATTTCGTTCCGTTATGGAACCTTGTTTGGATTAATTTCGAGAATGAGACTTCTGTAATGCACGGATTGCAAGCCCCTCTAAGAAACGAAGGGTTCTTCAATTTAGCAAATGATTGGAGTAGAGTAGCCCAATCTAGCAAATAATGTAATGGATCGTAAACTTTCTTTCTATCTGCATCATTGGATACACTCTACCGCTCTTGAAATTTATATTTGCTCTTGGTTATTCTTTCTTATCTTCTATTCCTTCCTATTTCGGAGAAACGAATGGCCATTCTTACTAGAAATTACCAATATTTCTTAGTTACTTGTGTAAATCTGTTGCCTGTTAAATCTTGAGTTGCTTGATAGATAAGAAAAGCTTATAGATGCCTCATGCATTAGATATCTGTTGGTAGGATTGTTAGCAATTAGTTAGAAGATTATAAGATTTTAGTTTTGAGGAGTAGTGTGACCAAAGGTGGGTAGAAGTCCTCAAGGATTTGTAGTTACAAAATGACTAGAGAAGGCCATAAATATTTTTGAGAAATTAAATTTGAGGAGATTAAGGTAATAATACTTTGATTTATAAGGACTAGTTATGAATTAGAATTTCGAGGACGAAATTATTTTAAGGTGGGTAGATTTGTAGCTCCCCTTCCCGGAAATTTTTTTGAAATATTTTTATTATTATTCATTTGATTTAATGGGGATTTTAGGATTTTATAAATGATTATTTAGTTAATTATTACGGTGGATGTTTTTTAATCAGGATTAAATTTGGAGTACAATGCGACTAAGACTCATGGCAAGGAGAGTGCAATGGCGTGCTT
The DNA here is from genome assembly GCA_029216955.1 of Iris pallida. Taxonomy (NCBI): domain Eukaryota; kingdom Viridiplantae; phylum Streptophyta; class Magnoliopsida; order Asparagales; family Iridaceae; genus Iris; species Iris pallida. The sequence goes on from JANAVB010000397.1 coordinate 6,897,942, forward strand.
TGACTAGTGTATTAGCCCTGGCAGGGAAGGCCTAGCCATAGTGACGTCCTAACTAAGAAAACCAGGCAAGGTTGCGACTTAACCCTTACCGAAGATTTTATTTATCATTTAATTATTTATTATTAAGGTTTATTGACTTATGGAAGACCCGGTTGTACCAAACCAGTCTGGACTGGAACCGAACTAAGCCAAGCCCATATAGTCAATGTAGTGCGACCAACAACGCCCATGTAGACGTACATATTGTATTTATTATTTCTGATAGGCATTTCGTATATAACAGATTTATATACATAATATAATTTATTATTGCTGAATTAATATTCTATTTTAGAAATAGGATAAATATTATTATATTATTATATTGGTGCATTTTGGATAAATATATGTGTATACATTTATAATTCATTTTCACCTTTATATATATATGTATATATATATATATATATATATATATATATATATATATATATATATATATATATATATATATATATATATATATATATATATATATATATATATATCTATATATATATATATATTAATTTTTATGTGCATATCATATTTAAGAATATATAATTATATAAGATATAAAATGTATATAGGTATTATATATATATATATATATATATATATTTTTTTTTTTTCGGGTATTATATATATATATATATATATATATATATATATATATATATATATATATATATATATATATATATATATATATATATATATATAAATGAGTGTAAATGTGTTTGTATATATATATATATATATATATATATATATATATATATATATATATATATATATATATATATATATATATATATAAATGAGTGTAAATGTGTTTGTATATATATATATATATATATATATATACAAACACATTTACACTCATTTATATATATATATATATATATATATATATATATATATATATATATATATATATGGGTGTATATATGTATGAATATATAAATGTATATAGATATATGTGTGCTTGTGTATATATAAATATTATATATATATATATATATATATATATATATATATATATATAAATATATATATATATATATATATATATATATATATATATATATATATATATATATATATATATATATATACATATATGCGTATATATAAATATTTATATGTAAATTACTTATAAGTAATAGAATGAGCCAGGCCCACAGGCCGAGCCCAACTCCTCAGCCCGTGAGCCACAGCCCAACCTCCCCTATAACAAGAACAGTAAGCCCGAGATCCTAGCCTAACCCGAACGCCCATATCAGCCTATAAGAGAGAGACCGAGAGAGAGAGGAACGCGAAAACCCTAAACAAAACTCGTGTGCGCCACCCTCGAGGCTGGGCGACCCACCCTGGCGACTTTCCAGCACTGGGCGCAGCCGCACGCGCGGCCAATGGCCGGCCGAACACGCCGGAGGCGCGTGCGCGGCCTAGAGCAGAGCAGTCGCAACAGTAGAGCGCTGCGGGAGAGGCAACTTTGCGGCAACTTTTCGTTGCGTAGAATGAATCATTTCTTGAACCATTTGATCAGGTGTGTACACAACCTATAGATCTGCAAGTGTCTTCAATTAGTTTAATTTTGAATGATCTAGATAACCCAGAAAATCGACTCGAAGTTCGACAAAAATCTGTTGAAAACAGAGTACTAGAGCAGTCCCAAAACCCGATTTGGAAGGCAATTCTTAGCCGAACCATCGACAGTTTCAAAAATCCATTTGAAGGGATTTATAGACAACCTAACCATAATCAAAACACAGTAATTAGTTTATTTATTTGTCTATTGTACCCTGTTTAAATCGGGATACAAGTTGACCAAAAACTATTATCTAAAATAGTTAAAAAACTAAAAAACTCATCCACACGACGTGCTTCCCGCCAAACTGAGTGACGTGTTCGCGAATCGAAGGCATCGAAAGGTGCGTAATGGCTTCGTGGACGTATGGGCTTTGACGGAATTCAAATTGGTCACGTGTGCACGACGAATTTGATGCGTATCCGCCGAAATTCACCGTATCGGCCTCTGTGCAAATTTCCCAATTACTTTGTACACGCTCGTCAGATCGGGACGAAACTTGTGCCAGCAGGACCGTATCGTTTTTCTGGTCCTGTATGCCAAGTTTGGTCCAATTCTGAGACAGTTGAATCGGAACGCCATTTTGCGGGCCCCACGGTCTGATTCAACGGGCAATTTTGTGCACGGCCGCCAAAATCCAACTCTGGACATACGGTTGGGTTCGTATCAGAAAACTAGACCTGTTGATATATAGTTTGATGACTTTAGAGACCGTTGACTCTAGCACGCTTTTCGGTGCAAAGCGGGTCCAACGACGGACACCGTTTTGACCCGAAATTACCGTTTTGCCCCTGTGTCCAGAATTGGACTTAAGGACAGGCAATCCTAGCTAATTTGACTATTTTGAAAATGTTGGTACTATTTATTTCAGCATCTGGAGACTTCTGCATGTGTTGACTGATTGTGGCTCATTGAGTGGTATATTATTATTGGTTTTACCAGCTAAGGACCTCAGGCAAGTACACTTTCTGATTGCTTTCGATTCATAGTAGTCTTTTTATTTCATGTTTATACATATATCTTGCTGCTTGTTGACACGCTCGTCACACGGAGTAGTCAGGAGGGAAAATATCTTAGTATACATGTGGACTACCCAGAACTATCCCAATATGTCTAATCTTGAATGATAGCAGCTGCACACGACACGTGCGGTATGCCGTATTTACCCCCTAGCCGTTCATATGTTAAAAAGGATATTTCACACCACCTAGGTAGATGTCTTTATTTTTCCTTTTCATCTCCACCGTACCATGTCATCAGTTACTTTTTAGATTTCATATTCCATATGTTATTTTCATGTCTTGTTAATTCTATTGTGTTTTCGCATTACCATCGATTTGTGTACTTGTTCCATTCCTGACTGGAAACCAATATTTTTCAGGTTAGCCGTGGATTCACTTAGCTTTGGAAGATACGGGTGTACATGCAGACATAAACCTAGAAATAGATAGCAGTGGTGTTATTTTCATTACAGGTGTAAGAACATTGTATTTTCTTTCCAATGTAAACCTTGTAATTGTTGTAATAAATCTTAGAAATGTGAATGAGCAATAAATGTATTATTTTGTGATTTTGAGCATCATGGCCGTGACAGCGTTCTACCGCCGACTCTGCGGCGTAGGCTGGCTTGGACACGTCTCGTATCCGAAAAAGCGGGTGCGGGTCGTGACAAGAGGGTTCCGGCTTTACCTACTCAGCAGCAGCATTTTGTACAGCACCAGCAGCAGAGGGGACCACTACAGTAGGGACGTGCTTACGTCATGGATGCAGTTGAGGAGGATGAGGCAGTGCTAGATGTGATCACAGGTTCTATACTTTTACATTCATTTCGTGCGATTATATTGTTTGATTTTGGAGCCACACATAGCTTTGTATCATATGAGTTTCTGCATAGACACGGCTTCACACCCAAGCCTACTATGAGGAACTGTCGAATTATGACAGGAGAAGGGGTAGTGCCAGTGAGTGAGATGGTGGAATGCCCTATCACTATAGCTGGGAGGGAGATTAGGGCTCGACTTCTAGTGATGCCATTGCCCGGATTTTATATAGTCCTCGACATCGACTGGATGAGCGAGCAGTTTGCCGTAATAGACTGCCATGAGGGGAAGGTGATCTTCAGCCCGCCAGGAGTTCCACCATTCAAGATCAGCAGATGAGTTACAGAGAGGCCAAAGGGAGTCTACTTTGGGGCAGTTGCAGAAAACCAGGAGTTGCCGCATCCGCTGATTGCAGAGTATCTCGACATCTTCCCCGAAGAGTTGCCAAGATTGCCGCCAGATCGAGATGTGGAGTTCAGCATCGACTGTAACACCCAGTTTTCCAGATGAGGGTAATTTTGAAATTTTATAATTATAATTATTATTTAATGATATTTATTTCATATTATGATTTTTAGTGATTTTTAAATTATTTTAAACTATTTAAATTCATGACTTGTGGTTTTGACGTTTTGCTAGTGAAACCCTAGAGACTGTTTGACCTAGAACCTAACCATGTGATTATGATATTTTAATGTCATTTTTGGCCTAAGGATATTTTTGCATTTGACCTCTTTGAATTATTTTGATATCATTTTATTATTTATGATATTGTTTTGGGGTTATTTGAGTCGGGTTCGAATTTCAACTCAATCCGACTTGAAACGGGGACCCGGGGGTAGTTTTACTCTAGTGGGACCCACACACTAGTTAGGCATGGCCCACATGATATTAAATTTAGTCCACATGATAGAAATATTTTAGTTAGAGGTTAGACTAATTATTATGGATAATGTTAGTGTGATTAGAGACTTTAGAATGACTAATTTAGCCCCAACCAATTAGCCCTTTCCTAATACTCATAGAATAGGTTAGTGGAGGCATTTTGGACCTTACCATAATAGGACAAATAGCCCCATATGGCCCGCCACTTTGGGAGAGGATAGGCTCAAGTTTATTTCATTATTCTCATCCACACTCTCTCTCTTGTTCTTCCCCAAATTTCTAGAGAGCAATCCCTAACAATTTCTCCACCAAATCCTTCCATTTTGCCACCAAATTTTTTTCTTTCTTTCTCCATTCTAGCCAAGGAGGAAGCTACCCAAGTTTGGGAGGATTCAGAGCTCGTTCGTGTCCTTTTGGAATCTCTACGTGTCGGTGTCGCTCCGGGAAGGCTTCTCTTCGATTCGATCTACCGGGAGGTATAAATCCCTTCTCGTTTTCATTTTCTCATGCATATAGGTCTATTTGGAACCCATAGGAATGACCCCCATGGTTGCATCTCTATTTGTGTCCATTACGTGTCTATTTGGAGGTCATAGGAGTGTCCTTTGTGTTGTGGTTGTGTCCATGTGGGAAAATCCCAAATTTGGATACACTATGTGTTGTTGTTATGTATGAATGAATTATTACATGTTTAATCTCATATTTTTGTATTGGAGATGTGTTCTATAGTGTCTCATATATATATATTAGTGTAGAGAGTGAGTTCTTGATATATTATGTTATATACTTGTGTTCTTTTGTCTCAAACTACCAAAATCCGTCATAATTTTTATCCACGTTTTTAATTTCAGCCCTAACTTAGAAATGTCATAACTTCTAGCTCAAAGCTTGGTTTAATCTTCTGTTTTTTTAAAAGAAGCGTATTGAAGTTAGCTTTCCAAAAACATGTATTAATAGGCCTAATTCTTTCTGTAACTTTCTGGAGAATTATTTGAGTGTCAGTTGTACGAAAGACAAACGCGTTCTCGGTGTTTTCCGCGATTCCGGGAGTTTCCGAAAATGAAAATGCGATCCGTTTGAAGTTTCGGAAAGCTAACATATAGATCTATAACATACTTTAATCTTAGATTTTAATTCATGCTGAGATGGTACAGTATTGATTATTAGTAGGAGTTACTATTCGGCATATGCATTTTGCGCACCCTTGTGTGTAATATAATGTTCTATTTGATTTTAACCCATGTTAATGTATATACATTATGTAATTAAATAGAGAATACAAGCATGAGTAAATGTTTAAATAAATGATGTATGAGGTGTAAGTATCCTATCTAATGTAAGCATGTATAAGTATGGCTTGTAATGAATATGTAGGTTCCATAGTATGTAATGTATGGTGCATATAGTGGTGCAAGAGAATAAATAAATGATGAATGAATGCAAGCATGAATGTAATGTAATAATAGATGTAATATATTTAGCCTTGTTAGGAATAAAACTGGAATTTAGTTTTGTTTCACTAAATAAGAGATACATGAGAACTCATATATGTGAATGTTAACTTCCTATTGACACTTTGCTACACAACTGTCATGCCTCACTATCACTCCACACACAATGCACACTACACTATATAACCCTCACACCCTCACTCATTGACACTCTCACTCACACATTGCCTAACACTCATTCCATGATAACACACACATGTTCTTGTGCACTTTCATGACACACCCACACCCATGAACACATACACATGCTCTTCTCTCTCTCTCTCTATATATATATATACTATACATGGCTAAATGTGTTAATGTGGTAAATAGAGTTTTCCTATAGTTATATATGCATATATGTGATATAGGGCCTAGTGTTGAATTCTCTTTTCATGTACACCTCCATGTTCACACACACATAGCTTTACATGTTAGCTTCCTTTCTCTTATGTATAATATTGAATGTGATGGCTTGTGTTTGGCTTGTATAGCCTTGTGATTGGTGTGTGATTGCTAGACTAGGCTTGGTTAGGCCAAGTGAGACTTATTAGACTTGTTGGGCTAGGATTTGACCTAGTTGACCTAGTTTGACTGGTCTAGTTGACTGGAGTTGACCAAGTGTTGACTTTAGTCTAGTTTGACCTAGACAGCATGCAGATGTATTGTAGATTATATTTATCATTCCCTGTGTACATCTTGACTTGTGTTGCTCTAACTAGGAGTCAGGTACCTCATCTCGGACAATACATTTACTTCAGACATTCAGATACGAGGCGAGTACATTCTCTGACCGTTTTATACTTGTCTGGATTTATATTCTTGTTCTAGATTACTGTACTTGATGCTGACACGATCATTATCACGGATTGGTACTATACGGATCTTCTTCTGAGATGTTATCTCCTTGTATTCACTAAATACATATTGTGATGTACGTTTCACTTACATATTATATTTATTGAATACCCATATCCTTGTATACTTCTTATGCATATTGTACTCTCAGTATCACATGAGTCCCAGGGATAGACCATTGTACAACTATTGTATAACATTGTACATCTATTGTATAATATTGTACATCCATTGTATAACATTGTACATCCATTGTATAATATTGTACATCTATTATATAATATTGTACATCTATTGTATAACATTGTACACCATTGTGCAAGATAACGTAACCGGAGTAGATCCTTGTGTATTGATTTGGGGAGAGGGAGTAGAATTGGTTATGTAATCAAATGCTATTGTACAATATTGTATAACTATTGTATATGTCTATTGTACACCCACGTACAATGGAGTTACCATTGCATTTTCCTAGACCGTTTACATAACCATATTGTACTCTAAATCACAGTAGACTTACAGTTCTTATTTATCATATTTAGATATTTCATGTTATCAAATCTCTACTGTTTTTCATATACTTCTTACTTTCAGCGTTTCATGTACCTTACTCTATTGCATGCTTCATATTTTCTAACATGATATGAACTGCGTGAGATGTTTTGTGCTCGCTCCCGTCCTGACTGGACCTGTTAAAAATTTTACAGAGGATGATGAGGCACCCTGTACCCTTACTTGGAGTTTGCCTAGTTGACACTCGCGACCTGGACCCCAGGGGGAGGTTCAGACAGCTGCTGAAGACGATACCTTGCATAGTATAGATAGTTTAGACTATTTTCCTTTTATGTTTAGTTGTTGTTCTTGATTCAGAGTTTGTATATTGTAGAGATGTTGAGACTTGTATTTCATTTCTGTTGTACCTCGGTTGAGGATTCTCTTATCTATTTTATCGTGCCATATTCTATCTCTAGATTGTGATTGAGTTGTACCTCTGTGTTGGCCTCCTTATGGAGAGCATTCATATTATGTTAGTTATAGTTCATGACCTAGAACAGCGTTCTACCGCCGACACTGCGGCGTAGGCTGGGCGTTGTTACGTTCTCGTACCCTCACAGTGGGTGCGGGTCGTGACACGTTTTTAGTGGTGGCCCATGCAGGTCGAGTTTATGTAGTGGTATTCGAACTAGAGTATCACTACAGCCTGCAACAGGATTAGGATTATTTTTAGAGGTACTCAATCACATTAGAAAAAACTCTTAATCAGATTCCTTTGTCTAAAATTGTTGCTTATTGACTTCCCTTGAATATAAACTGTCCTCCTTTGAATTTTCGCTTCATTCTCAGAAATTGCTCCTTGTTTTGATCTGTTTTCATGATGGTTATGAAGACAGGATCTCATCACTTCGGTTCGGGGGATACTATCGAGAGGCTGGCCACCTCTCGTCCTGTTCATCAGGGCCTCGAGACCGCAGCTCCTGTTGTGCCGACTCAGGTTGGCGTATCTGCTACATTGGAGGTGCACCTCTATCTGTACAGAGATTTTCTTCCATCATTTCTGATTTCTCTCAGCAGCGGTGATTCATGCAGCATCAGCAGCAGACCAGGGGAAACCAGCAGGGCGAGCTATCGTCAGGCCAGTCGAAGATGCACAGACCGTTGGAGATCTTGCAGCAAGTTCCGTTTTTCTCAATTCCATTCCCGCAATTGTCTTTTATAATTACCTTGAAATCCGATTCCATCTGTTCCTTGTTGATTGATTAATTTTGTCATGTTACTCTTTTGTTGTGTTTGTTTTTTTTCTTCTGAGAAAATCATATGGGCTAGGTCGCCTAAATCATGGGATCTAGAATCCTCGATAGTCATGTTAGTTGGCATAGTGAGGACATGTAGTCAGATTTCAGATGTATTTCTTGGGTAAGGGAATTTAAGGTTTTCGCCGTCGCATACGACTATACAAAAATTTTAAATACCATGAACCTAGAGGTACGTACCTTAGTCAAGGACTCTGTGATTATCGTAGCCTTGCTCACTAGCATGATGAAGACTCTGGACAACATAATTTTGGACAGACGCATATGATTAGCAGATTGTATCTTGAGAAGGTTTAAAACATCAGACCCTTTTTGTTGTTATAAATGACTTAGGAGTAGGGATATTTAGATTGTAGAGCTTGTTCATAGGTAGTTCCTTCATAGTATAGATATGGTGACTTGTAGAGTGTCTGTACCCTAGAGGTGATAGTTAACATTGGTGCTAGAATAGTAACCCATTGCAGATAATTCCCTGTTATTATGATACCAACCAGTTACGTATAGGATGTTAGTATGCCATACAACCTTGATGATTATTTCTTGTTTTCCTTTACCCTTCCAGTAAGGCACCCAGTAACCAGAGCCTGCCCTTAAGCATAGTTGTAGTTTCACCTAGGACTAAGAGGTCTATATATATAGATGATATACTTAGGATATATGTGATGGGTTGTTGTTCTTGAGCATATATATATATGTGGTATTTGGGATTGGTGTGCTTAGCTTGTGGGTAATTAGTTACGGGTGACTTGATAGGATTTGGAAGTTAAGAGCTAGTCTATTATAGAGTTTTCTTTGCTAATCCCTAGTTGCAAACACTAGGTAGCTAGCATAGGTAAAAGTCCTAAGAAGTTGACCAGCTGATGACCAAGTACTAGGATGTTGAGGAAATTGACTAGTGATTGACCCTTGTCTATGTTCGGCCTAGAAAAGGGTGCGATCATCTTAATTTCGAGGACGAAATTTTTATAGGGTGGGTAGGATTGTAACACCCAGTTTTCCAGATGAGGGTAATTTTGAAATTTTATAATTATAATTATTATTTAATGATATTTATTTCATATTATGATTTTTAGTGATTTTTAAATTATTTTAAACTATTTAAATTCATGACTTGTGGTTTTGACGTTTTGCTAGTGAAACCCTAGAGACTGTTTGACCTAGAGCCTAACCATGTGATTATGATATTTTAATGTCATTTTTGGCCTAAGAATATTTTTGCATTTGACCTCTTTGAATTATTTTGATATCATTTTATTATTTATGATATTGTTTTGGGGTTATTTGAGTCGGGTTCGAATTTCAACTCAATCCGACTTGAAACGGGGACCCGGGGGTAGTTTGACTCTAGTGGGACCCACACACTAGTTAGGCATGGCCCACATGATATTAAATTTAGTCCACATGATAGAAATATTTTAGTTAGAGGTTAGACTAATTATTATGGATAAGGTTAGTGTGATTAGAGACTTTAGAATGACTAATTTAGCCCCAACCAATTAGCCCTTTCCTAATACTCATAGAATAGGTTAGTGGGGGCATTTTGGACCTTACCATAATAGGACAAATAGCCCCATATGGCCAGCCACTTTGGGAGAGGATAGGCTCAAGTTCATTTCATTATTCTCATCCACACTCTCTCTCTTGTTCTTTCCCAAATTTCTAGAGAGCAATCCCTAACAATTTCTCCACCAAATCCTTCCATTTCGCCACCAAATCTTTTTCTTTCTTTCTCCATTCTAGCCAAGGAGGAAGCTACCCAAGTTTGGGAGGATTCGGAGCTCGTTTGTGTCCTTTTGGAATCTCTACTTGTCGGTGTCGCTCCGGGAAGGCTTCTCTTCGATTCGATCTACCGGGAGGTATAAATCCCTTCTCTTTTTCATTTCCTCATGCATATAGGTCTATTTTGAACCCATAGAAATGACCCCCATGGTTGCATCTCTATTTGTGTCCATTACGTGTCTATTTGGAGGTCATAGGAGTGTCCTTTGTGTTGTGGTTGTGTCCATGTGGAAAAATCCTAAATTTGGACACACTATGTGTTGTTGTTATGTATGAATGAATTATTACATGTTTAATCTCATATTTTTGTATTGGAGATGTGTTCTATAGTGTCTCATATATATATATATTAGTGTAGAGAGTGAGTTCTTGATATATTATGTTATATACTTGTGTTCTTTTGTCTCAAACTACCAAAATCCGTCATGATTTTTATCCACGTTTTTAATTTCAGCCCTAACTTAGAAATGTCATAACTTCTAGCTCAAAGCTCGGTTTAATCTTCTATTTTTTTTAAAAGAAGCGTATTGAAGTTAGCTTTCCAAAAACATGTATTAATAGGCCTAATTATTTCTGTAACTTTCTGGAGAATTATTTGAGTATCAGTTGTACGAAAGACAAACGCGTTCTCGGTGTTTTTGCGATTCCGGGAGTTTCCGAAAACGAAAACGCGATCCGTTTGAAGTTTCGGAAAGCTAACACATAGATCTATAACATACTTTAATCTTAGATTTTAATTCATACTGAGATGGTACAGTATTGATTATTAGTAGGAGTTACTATTCGACATATGTATTTTGTGCACCCTTGTGTGTAATATAATGTTCTATTTGATTTTAACCCATGTTAATATATATACATTATGTAATTAAATAGAGAATGCAAGCATGAGTAAATGTTTAAATAAATGATATATGAGGTGTAAGTATCCTATCTAATGTAAGCATGTATAAGTATGACTTGTAATGAATATGTAGGTTCCATAGTATGTAATGTATGGTGCATATAGTGGTGCAAGAGAATAAATGAATGATGAATGAATGCAAGCATGAATGTAATATAATAATAGATGTAATATATGTAGCCTTGTTAGGAATAAAACTGGAATTTAGATTTGTTTCACTAAATAAGAGATACATGAGAACTCATATATGTGAATGTTAACTTCCTATTGACACTTTGCTACACAACTGTCATGCCTCACTATCACTCCACACACAATGCACACTACACTATATAACCCTCACACCCTCACTCATTGACACTCTCACTCACACATTGCCTAACACTCATTCCATGATAACACACACATGTTCTTGTGCACTTTCATGACACACACACACACACCCATGAACACATACACATGCTCTTCTCTCTCTCTATATATATATATATATATATATATATATATATATACTATACATGGCTAAATGTGTTAATGTAGTAAATAGAGTTTTCCTATAGTTATATATACATATATGTGATATAGGGCCTAGTGTTGAATTCTCTTTTCATGTACACCTCCATGTTCACACACACACATAGCTTTACATGTTAGCTTCCTTTCTCTTATGTATAATATTGAATGTGATGGCTTGTGTTTGGCTTGTATAGCCTTGTGATTGGTGTGTGATTGCTAGACTAGGCTTGGTTAGGCCAAGTGAGACTTATTAGACTTGTTGGACTAGGATTTGACCTAGTTGACCTAGTTTGACTGGTCTAGTTGACTGGAGTTGACCAAGTGTTGACTTTAGTCTAGTTTGACCTAGACAGCATGCAGATGTATTGTAGATTATATTTATCATTCCCTGTGTACATCTTGACTTGTGTTGCTCTAACTAGGAGTCAGGTACCTCATCTCGGACAGTACATTTACTTCAGACATTCAGATACGAGGCGAGTACATTCTCTGACCGTTTCATACTTGTCTGGATTTATATTCTTGCTCTAGATTACTGTACTTGATGCTGACACGATCATTATCACGGATTGGTACTATACGGATCTTCTTCTGAGATGTTATCTCCTTGTATTCACTAAATACATATTGTGATGTGCGTTTCACTTACATATTGTATTTATTGAATACCCATATCCTTGTATACTCCTTGTGCATATTGTACTCTCAGTATCACATGAGTCCCAGGGATAGACCATTGTACAACTATTGTATAACATTGTACATCTATTGTATAATATTGTACATCTATTGTATAATATTGTACATCCATTGTATAACATTGTACATCTATTATATAATATTGTACATCTATTGTATAACATTGTACACTATTGTGCAAGATAACGTAACCGGAGTAGATCCTTGTGTATTGATTTGGGGAGGAGGAGTAGAATTGGTTATGTAATCAAATCCTATTGTACAACATTGTATAACTATTGTATATGTCTATTGTACACCCACGTACAATGGAGTTACCATTGCATTTTCCTAGACCGTTTACATAACCATATTGTATTCTAAATCATAGTAGACTTACAGTTCTTATTTATCATATTTAGATATTTCATGTTATCAAATCTCTACTATTTTTCATATACTTCTTACTTTCAGCATTTCATGTACCTTACTCTATTGCATGCTTCATATTTTCTAACATGATATGAACTGCGTGAGATGTTTTGTGCTCGCTTCCGTCCTGACTGGACCTGTTGAAAATTTTACAGAGGATGATGAGGTACCCTGTACCCTTACTTCGAGTTTGCCTAGTTGACACTCGCGATCTGGACCCCAGGGGAGGTTCAGGCAGCTGCTGAGGACGATACCTTGCATAGTATAGATAGTTTAGACTATTTTCCTTTTATGTTTAGTTGTTGTTCTTGATTCAGAGTTTGTATATTGTAGAGATGTTGAGACTTGTATTTCATTTCTGTTGTACCTCGGTTGAGGATTCTCTTATCTATTTTATCGTGCCATATTCTATCTCTAGATTGTGATTGAGTTGTACCTCTGTGTTGGCCTCCTTATGGAGAGCATTCATATTATGTTAGTTATAGTTCATGACCTAGAACAGCGTTCTACCGCCGACACTGCGGCGTAGGCTGGGCGTTGTTACGCTCTCGTACCCTCACAGTGGGTGCGGGTCGTGACATCGACCTAGTGCCCGAATCAGCGTCAAAGTCCCAATATTGCTACCAGATCAACCCGAAGGAAGCTGCAGAGTTGATGGCTCAGATTGATGAGTTGGAGGGCAAGGGTTTTATTCGGTCCAATGCTTCACCCTGGGGAGCACCGGTACTTTTTGTGCCCAAGAAGGATAGGGCTGTGAGGATGTGTATCGATTACTGTGCACTCAATAACATCACCATCAAGAATAAATACCCTTTGCCGTGGATTGATGAGCTGTTTGACCAGCTTAGTGGGGCGAAGGTCTTTTCCAAGATTGACCTTCGATCGAGATATCTCTAGATAAAGGTTCGGGAGCAGGATATTCCGAAGACAGCTTTCAACACCCGATAGAGCCAGTAAGAGTTCTTAGTGATGCCGTTCGGACTCACCAATGCCCCAGCAGTGTTTATGAACTTGATGAATAAAGTTTTTCACAAGTATCTGGACTAGTTTGTCGTAGTCTTCATTGGCGACATTCTAATATATTCGAAGACCGAAGAGGAGCATGTGGAGCACCTGCGGATTGTGTTGGAGATTCTGCGGAAGGAGAAGCTGTACAGGAAACTCTCGAAATGCAAGTTTTTTTTGGATAAAGTGGAGTTCCTAGTGCATGTGGTGACTGGAAAGGGGATTTCTGTGGATCCTAAGAAGATTGAAGCAGTGGAAGCATGGGCACCTCCCAAGTCAGTAGCAGAGATTCGTAGTTTCCTGGGTCTAGCAGGATACTACAGGAAGTTTGTGAAAGATTTTTCCAAGATAGTGGAGCCAATGACCAATCTTACGCGGAAAGACGAGGAGTTCATCTGGAGCGACGCCTGCCAGTCAGCATTTGAAGAATTGAAGAGAAGACTCACTATAGCACCAATTCTAGCTTTGCCATCAGGATCGGGAGGATTCGTCATCTACAGCGATGCTTCAAGAAAAAGGCTTGGGATGTGTGCTTGAGCAGAACAAGAGGATTATTGCTTACGCTTCTAGACAGTTGAGGCCTCATGAGAAGAATTACCCTACACATGACTTGGAGCTTGCAACAGTCATTTTTGCCTTGAAACTGTGGAAGCACTACTTGTATGGAGAAAGAGTGGACATCTTCATGGACCATAAAAGCCTGAAGTACGTTTTAACTTAGAAGGAGCTGAATATGAAGCAGCGCAAATGGCTGGAACTCATGAAGGATTTCGGCATCAATCTGCAGTACCACCTTGGGAAGGCGAATGTGGTGGCAGATGCTCTTAGTCGATATCTGTAGGAGCGTAAAAAGTACTTCATAGACCAAGTCAAAGAAGTTGAGAACTTTATGTAATTCAAACTGAATCAGACTCAGACTTTACGCAGAGATCAAACAGAGTACAACTCTACGCGAGCTACTTTACGCGAGAGCTATTCACTGAGCTTTTATGCGAAGGACAGGCTGTCAAATCATTATATTTAATACGCGTGATACTGTTTCTGACATAATAATTTTCTGACAGTGGACAGCACAGAAGCCGAGAAGATTTAATTTACACCAAACCCAACACTTGTCATTTAGTGTACAGATAGGCTACTTTACGCTCAAGAAATTGCTTCTTTTACGTACGAAAGCTATTCGAGCTTTTACGCTCAAGGCTGTTGTGTGCGTAAAGTTTATTTGAGCTAATTTTATGCTCAAGGCTATTTTTAGCCACTTTACACGGAAAGTTTATTTTGGGCAATTTTACGCCCAGTCTGCTACTTTACGCAGGAAGTATATTTTGGATCATTTTTAAGCCTGATCTTTTCTGGCTACATGAGAACGTGGTCTGCTTACGTGGCTTTCATGTCACACTTATCGAGGAACATGTGTACGTGCTCTCCCCATTTTGTTGAAGTAGTGGGACACGTGTCACCATGCGTAGAGTTCAAAACTCTACATGGGACACGTATCATCATGCGTAGAGGATGATTTTAATCGTGGGTGACAGTTACTCGTGTAGAGACCCAACTTTGTTGCTTTTTATGCACAGAGGGTCTAGTCTATAAATAGACTTATTTTCAACCCAAAAAGATTGAGAGATCAAGAGACAGAAGAGGCGATTCTGAGAAAACTCATACTTTCAGAGTGATATTCCCAGAAGCATTTCTTCAACTTTTTCTCAAGAACAGGGTGAAGCAAAGCATGAAAGCATTTGACTGTGCCATTAGTGCCGTTGCTCGATACCTTTCTGGTGACTTAGTTCTTCCGATTGTTCGTCTTCTTCAAGCAGTTTTCTTCATCATCATCGTATGGTCCAAGGAATAAAGTGATCGCTCTCAGATCAGACTTCCATAGCAATACTTTCGAAAAACAATTTGTACTTTTATACTTTTTCTCGTTTTCTTTCAAAAGCCAATTGTAGGTATTTTGTTAAGTGAAAGAAAATGGCGACTCTGCTGGGGACGACCTTCTCCTCTGACGAGAAGGCAATTGCTCAATATGATGATGTGTCGGTCGGATCGACAAAGAAGACTCTGGTTGTTTACTTCGACCAGACTGCCTACGAAGAAATGCTCCGAACTGGGGGTAGTACTCGCTGCTCTAATGTTCAGAAATCGTGGAAGGCGCAAAAAGTTTGGATCCCTAAATCCAAAGCATCCTCGGATCTTCCTTCTGTCTCTGAAGGCAAAGGAATCCTTCCTACTCCTGTTGTGGAGGCTCCCGTCTGTGACGAGGCAGTCTCTACTTCAGTGATACGCCCTGGGCGTAAAAATAAGTCTTCCGTTTGTGATGTGATAGACACACAAGTTTTACACTCTGCGCGTAAAAATAAGTCTCCCGTCTATGACGTGGTAGACACACAAGTTTTACGCTCTGCGCATAAAAATAAGTCTCCCGTCTGTGACGTGGTTGACACACAAGTTTTACGCTCTACGTGTAAAGAAAAATATCCTGTCTATGACATGACAGATACTCATGTTTTGCGCTCTACGCGTAAAGGTAAATCTCCTGTCGGTGACAGCGTAGATAAAGTTCACAATGATGCCTTTGCATCTAAAGTAAATTTACCTGCACACATGCAGCATAAAAACAAGAATTCTATTGTTGGTAAAATTTCAGTTTTTCACCAACAACCTTCTTACACTACTTTACGCAAGGTACCAAACCTTCAAATTATGCGTAATGCTGATGGAGTCCATTGTGCACAAAAATCGCAAGATTTACGCATGCAACTCCAAGCACGTAAAAATATACAATTTGGTTCTGCTAATGCAGCTAGTAATCTTCTTTATACACAAGGGACTAAACGTTTCTCTGTCCCAAATGTAATAAAGAAGACTACTCCCTCTACCCCTTCTGATTTACGCGAGTTACTCGTACAAAAGCGTAAAAATAGAAAATCTCCTGTGACACTCCCCAAAGAAGATCACCATTATGAGTGTCACCAGATTGTAATCAAGTGTTGTTGTTCGGCTTCTAAACGGTCAATTTTTGATCGGTTAAGCTACAATTCGCCTCAGCAATCAGTTGATGATCAAGAACATGAGTTGTCATATGCATCAGTCAATATGGCATCTCTTACCAATAGAGGACGACGTCCAAGACGCAATTCGTCACAGACTCCAGGCCAACAACAATTCAACCGACTCCTTGATACTTTTGACGGGATATATCAGAATACTCGGTCAAGAGTTCAAAGATCGTTGCAGTCTTCTGATTCAGAAGCTGGGGGTACCCAGTCTTTGGAGTCCGAAACTGATAGCATTGATTCATACTTCTACACCAATCCCTCTGTATCTTCAAGGAAAGTTGAATCATATGCTATCGGAGATGAACCGGAGACGTCAACTGCAAATACAGAACAACGTCTCTCTGTAGTTGAGCAATCACTGAAGGACATGCTTGCCATGATGCAAAGTATACATCAAATAATAATGACTCAGCAAACTGCTCAGCCAGCAGTGATAATACCGGTTCAGGTAGCAACATAAACTCAAAATAGTCAAGGGGTTGATACACCTTTGAATAATCTTATACAAGAGCCTGCTATCAATCAAAATTTTGCAGTTCCAGATCCTCTCATTCCAGAAGATGTACCACCTCCGGTGGGGGTCACGGTACATCCAACAACTATTCAATCGAATGTGCTTCCTCAAACTAGTGAAACTATTCAAGCAGTACGTGAGCTAAAAGAACAGTTTAAAGTTCTGAAGCACAAGGATCAGCTCCAGAGGTTAGGGATTAAGCAACCTTATCCTCCTCATTGGAATGATGTGCCTTTTCCTCTAAAATTTAAGCCACAATCGATGGTGTTATTTGATGGAAAGGCCTCTCCTAGTCAATATATCAATTACTTTGACATTATAACTGTGCATCTGCAGAAGAATGATGCTCTTCTCACCGAGTTTTTATTGGGTGTTTGACGGGTTCAGCTTATGACTGGTATCGCAGTCTACCCGACAATTACGTCGTCTTTTGACGAGTTTAAAGCAATATTTCTCTCCCGCTTCTATGAAGGAGGCATGGACATGAATATGTCCTCCTTAATAGAAATCAAACAAAAGGAGAAGGAAGATACCCGGACGTTCATTGAACGTTTTCGATAGGCTACTTTGAAAATGCCTTCTGGTATTCCGGATTCAGCATTGATTGATACGTACAAAATGAATCTGTGACCATCCATTGCTGTCTTTACAGGCTCTCAATTTACAGATTGGGCCTCATTCATTATAGCAGCAGTTTCAGCCGAGACCAATGGTAGGTTGGCTCGTGAACACGGGATGATCTTTGCCTCAGAGGACAAAGGAAAGAAAGGCTCTTCAGGCAATAATTCCGGCAATCGCAATGGGAAAGTGAAAAAAACTCTAGTGGTTAATCTTTCAAAACCCAAAACGATGCCGAATAATCCGAAGTCTTCCAAACCAAAAGAAGAGTACTCTTTTGATGACAGTGATATCCCAGGGATATTTTAATATCTTGTAAAGAGTGGCAAACTCCAAATTTCAGAGCCAAAAAGGCTTAATGAGGTGAATCTGACTGACAATCCCAAATATTGTATCTATCATAGATACATAAATCATCCTACCGAGGCTTGCTATGTCTTAAAGAAGAAAATCCAGGAGTTGATAAATGTCAATGCCATCGCTTTAACCAATGATAAGCATACGGTTACAACTAATATGATTTCTCTTCAATTTGAAGGTTTTTCTCCACAGCAAGTTCCAGATGGGATTGTCCCAATTCCTAAGGCGACAATAAAGATTGTGAATCTCCCGCCTGCTAGAGAGCAAAATGAAGGATTATTGCCTCTCACATTAAAAAATGGTGAAATCATATGGGTACATCCTAACTTAGTACCTGAAATGGAAGATGAAGGTAAAACTTCAAAATCCAAGAAAGGTAAGAAAGTCAAAACCTGCAATATGATTTCTCATGTTGTAATTCCAGATCATGATGATTTGGATCAACTTTAGGATGGCATTCCTTTGGAGAATAGATTAAGGGGTTTGAATATATGCCCTCCAAGTTTGGCTCCTCCTACCAAACTTAAGCTTACTCATCGACAATGGTTAGCAATAAATAGTATCCCCTTATACAGGGCACAACAGGTCTTTGCTGCTTATGAGAAAGCTCCTACAGGGATTTTTCCTTCTGTTCTGAGTATTCCTCCTTCTACAGAGGTTTCTACGCCTCATTCTCCTGTGGCTACAAAGGTTTCTATGCCTCATTCTCCTGTGGTTACAGAGGTTTCTGTCTCTTTTGCCTATGTTAAACCATCTATTAAAAGTTCGCTACCCACTCATTTGTATAGTCAACAAGTAGTCCATCTAATGAAAAAGATGGGCTATGACTTTCAAAAGGCGAAAGGTTTGAACTATGATAAATGAATGTGACTTCCTTTACAACTTCAAAGTCAAAAATCTACTGTTGGATTGGGATTTGAAGTCCCTCATAAAAATTCTTGCAAGAAGAAGACTAGGGGAAAGAAGAATAAAACCTGTAATATGGTACTTCATTCTCCTGAGTCTGAAGAAGAAACCTTTGATGGTACGAAATCTGGTAAAGAGTACCACAAAGATTATAAGGGGACTTCTAAATAAGCAGAGAACATTGTCGAAACACTACCAGCTCAATCATTTCCTGTTCCTGCTGATTCAAGACTTTCTAAACCATCTGTGGTTGAGAAAGGGAAACAGAAAGCAGTACGTTTTGACGTCCCATTGAAATCTGCTTCAAATCAAGGGGTAGTGATAAAACCCTACAAGTTCGATATTCTAGTCCAATTAGCTAATACTCCGGCTAGACTTTCGATCTTTGAGCTGCTTCACCTTTCTAAAGAAAGTCGTAAAACTTTGAGTGAAGCTTTGCTACAAGCTGATTCATGCTTAGCTCAACTCAAGAGTCCTGACAATATACCAGTGTCATGTCCACAATGTCATAGTGTGATGGAAGTAATTCCTAACATTACCTTCACGCAAGAAGATATGTTGTTGAAGCATAATAAGCACGACAGGCCATTGTGCTACACAGGGTATATTGAATCTACTAAAATTAACAGGATTTATATTGATCCTGGGTCTTCTATTAGCATTATTCTTCAAAGTATGCTACGACCCTTAAGGATTCCTACTAGTGATCTGACTTAACTAGTACAACAATAGTTGGTTTCAACTCTGGAAAGAGTAAACCACTGGGGAAGATTCGTCTGAAATTTCAAATTGGTGATCTTCGAACTATGGCGACATTTTATGTTATCAACTCAGATGTATCGTACAACATCCTTCTTGGAAGACCATGGATACATGAGCATAACATTGTGCCTTCAACTCTCCACCAATGCTTCAAGTATGTGGATTCTCAAGGGATTGTGAAGACTGAATTTGCAGATATCAATCCTTTTAAGGGTGTTGAAGCCTATTTCTCTGATTCAATACTCTACAAACAGGAGAAGGTGAAAGAAATATCTGATATGGCTGAAGATCGGTCGCCTATAGAAGATCAATCTATCAATGAAGATCCTCCAGAAGATCAACCTTTGAAGATTAAAGTCAAAGGACGAATCCAACCCAAATATGTCAAAAATGAACCTCTGATGATCAAGGTTAAAGGAAGAACTCGAGCTTCGTCTGAGGAATCTGTGAAAATTTCAGTCAAGAGCCAAGTTCAACCTCTCATAATCAAGGTCAAGGGACGTACTTCTCGTACAAATGATCCAGAACTACTGATTATTAACCTTGGCAAGTCTACGCAGAAGATGGATGACGGTCCGTTAATGATCAATCCAAAACATAGTAGTCAGTTTGTAAATGATGTAAATATTGATCATTCTGTACTTTCTCAAATCAATGAAGATTTCTTTTTGGGGTACATGGCTATCAAATTTATTGAAAGAATGACTTTATCTGCTGATGATCAAAGTCATCAACATAAATATGACATAAATACAGAGGAAACCTTATATATTAATCATAAGGAAAATTCCTTTCCTCCTCATGTCGATGTTGGACCTTATGCTCAAAGGTTCTTCAAAACTTCTCCATATCTTCTTCCTGTAGCCTCATCATCACAAGCTTGTGTAAATTATAGACGTCACAAAGAATCTTATTTTTTGATTCCATCTAATAAAAAAACAAGCGCCAAATTGTGTTTGGCCTGGCTAAAAATATCTCGGTTACTCAGACAGATGATCTTAGAGAGAAAGATAAAGGAAGAATTCGAATTGACAAATATAGTCAACAATCTCTTAAGATTATCCAGAATATGGGATATGATTTAAAAACTATGATGGGTCTCAATCAAGGAAAAGGTAGACGATAACCATTATGTGGTGATCTATTTTACCAGAAAACTCGTCATGGGTTGGGATACGATCCATCCTACATGTTTAACGAAGATATATAAGAAGAATTTTCTTCAAGTTCTTCACAATCCTCAGATTCCGAAGAAATCCAGTTCATCGAATCTGATACGTCCCACATGTGCAAGGAAGATATGGAAGGAGAATTTTCTTCCAGTTTTTTACAATCCTCATATTCTGGAGGAGACTATTATGATGAATCTGAGTGCGTCTTTTCAGTCAACATGGTTCAAACTGATGCTGAATCTGAACCATTTGAAAATGACCCTTGGGCACAACAGATGGACACTCAATGGGAGCTTCGTTTTGAATAGAGACAGCCACCTACAGAAGATAAAATCGTCCAGATTGACGTTGGAGACGAAACTACGTCTAAGCCGATATTCATCAGTAAAAACCTTTCTGAAGATGAAAAGGAAGAGTTGTTAAAGCTGATTAAAGAATATATTGATATCTTTGCATGGAGTTATGAGGATATGCCCGGTCTAGATCCTAAAGTAGCTACTCATAAACTCAATATTCTTCCTAATGCCAAGCCTGTAAAACAACAGCTGCGGCATTTTCGACCAGATATATTGGATGCAATTGAAGCAGAAATAAAAAAGCTGATCACATGTGGCTTTGTTCGTGAAGAACAACACCCAGACTGGGTTGCCAACATTGTTCATGTTATGAAAAAGAACGAAAAAGTCTGAGTTTGCATAGATTTTTGGGATCTTAATGCAGCTTGTCCAAAAGACGAATTTCTACTTCCGATTACCAATGTCATGATAGACAATACATGTGGTTTTGAACGCATGTCTTTCATGGACAGATTTCAGGGTACAATTAAATTAAGATACATCCAGGAGATGAAAAGCATACCGCTTTTCGTACACCCCTTGGGGTTTATTGCTATACGGTTGTGCCGTTTTGTTTGAAAAATGCCAGTGCTACGTATCAACGGGCCATGAGCAATATCTTTCAAGAGCATCTACGTAAAACAGTCGAATGTTATATGGATGACATTGCTGTCAAAAGTCGATCAAAAGATGATCACATTCAAAACTTGAAAATAGTATTTGAGTTGATGCGTCAACATCAACTGAAGATGAATCCTACTAAATCTTTTTTAGAGGTTTGCAGTGGCAAGTTTTTTGGATTTGTCATCACTTCACAAGGTATCCATGTTGATCTTGACAAAATCAAAGCAATTCTTGAAATACGTCCTTCATGCAATCTAAAAGAACTACGTGGCTTCCAAGGTCGCATTGCTTATATCAGAAGATTTATATCCAATCTTTCTGGGAGATGCCAACCTTTCTCTCGTCTATTAAAGAAAGGTGTATCATTTGTTTGGGATGAAGCATGTCAAAAAGCCTTTAATGACATCAAGCAATACCTTACAAATCTACCTGTTTTGGTACCTCCAGTGGTGGGAAGACCATTTTTGCTTTATGTTCGAGCCTTAGATCATTCACTTGGTGCTCTTCTTGCACAAAAAAGTGACAAAGGTCATGAACATGTAATTTATTATCTTAGCTGAATGATGGTCGGAGCTGAACACATGTATACTCCTGTAGAGAAAGAATGTCTGGCTTTGGTTTTTGCTGTTCAAAAGACACGACATTATGTGTCAGGACAGACTATTCATGTCATATCTAGAATAAATCCTATTCGGGTATTGATGAGAAAATCGAGCATTCTTAACTCCAGGTTAGCCACCTGGGCGATGTTGCTTACTCCTTATGATATGGTCTATGTACCTCAAAAATCTGTGAAGGGTCAAGCATTAGCGAATTTCTTAGCAGCTCATCCTATACCTGAAATATCTAATCTATATGAGGATATTCCAGATGAAGTCGTCGATTGCAACATGACTTTGCAGGAGAATATTTGGCAACTATATTTTGATAGAGCATTACGGGTTGGATCTAAAGGCAATATTGTCTCCGGAGTAGGCATCGTCTTGGTCTTTCATGATAAAATGGTCATATACCGTGCTTATTCTCTTAATGAACCATGCTCCAACAATGTGGCAGAATATAATGCTCTGCTGATTGGTCTCCAAGTAGCAAAATAATTGGACATCGAGTTCCTGGAGGCTTATAGAGATTCTCAACTGATTGTTAATCAGGTCAGAGGGACATATGAAGTTAGATATCCTGACCTCATTCCCTATCATCAAGTGGTAATCGAATTGGTCCTTTCATTCAAAGGATTCTTCATTGAATTCGTACCACGTTCTCAAAATTTGGAAGCTGATACTCTTGCTAGTTTGGCTGCAGACTTAGTTGTTCCAATTAGAAGACAAAATACCATTACTTTGTTGGACCGAGATTTATTCGGTGTAAAAAATAACTTACATATTGAACATAGTTATACTACAGAATCAAGTTCTCAACAAAGGGATTGGAGAAGTCCATTCATTGATTATGCGGTCCATGGGATTTTACTTGAAGATCCAAAAGAAGCTGCATCAATCAAGAGACGATCATTTTGATTCTATTATGATTCTTCTTTACATATGTTATATCGTCGTTCTTATGACGGAATTTTGCTGCGTTGTCTCTCTGAGAGTGAAGCTAAGCAAACACTCCGTGAAGCTCGTGATGGTGTATGCGGTGCCCATCAACCGGGTCCAAAATTACAAGACTGTATTCGAAGAATGGGGTATTATTGGCCTTCCATGATAGCAGATGCTGTGGATTATGCCAGACAGTGTTAAGCATGTCAGATTCATGCTGATTTTATTCATCAACCATCTGAATTTTTATATCCTACAGCAGCTTCTTGGCCCTTCGAAGCTTGGAGCATGGATATTATTGGTCCGATTAACCCTCCTTCTGTCAAGGGACATCGGTTTATCCTAGCCATAACGGATATTTCTCTAAATGGGCGAAAGCGATTCCCCTTGTTGAAGTGAAAATATCAAATGTGGTTAGTTTTATTAAACATCATGTCATTTATCGTTTTGGGATTCCCCGACGGATAATTTATGACAATGGACCACAATTTGCCAGTCGAGCATTTTATCGATTCTGTGACAAGAATCGGATCCAAAATCTGGCTTCTACGGCTTATAATCCATCTGCTAATGGTTTGGCCGAAGCTTTCAACAAGACAATCATCAAACTTCTCAAAAAGTTCGTCTCTTCTAATAAACGTGATTGGAATGAGAAACTTGGAGAATGTTTATGGGTTACCGAACGACAGTCCGAACTCCTACTGGTTTTACACCATTTTCACTAGTTTACGGATGTGAGGCTGTTCTTCCACTGGAAATCTAAATTCCATCTCTTAGAATAGCCATTGCTAATGAGCTAACCTCAGAGAATAATGATCGCTTATGACTCCAAGAACTTGAAGGATTGGATGAGAAGCGTCTTCAAGCGCAACAGCACATTGAGCTATATCAAGCCCGCATATCTCGAACTTTCAATCGTAAAGTTAAAGAGAGGGTATTTAAAGTCGGTGAGCTAGTTCTAGCTGTTCGAAGACTGATGGTGATGACTCATAAGTGCAAAGGGAAATTCCAAGCAAAATGGAAAGATCCTTATATAGTTGAGTCGGTATTTTCCAATGGTGCCTATAGGTTGTCTAAACCTAATGGAGATTTGCTTATGATGCCAATTAATGGCAAAATCTTGAAGAAATATTATGTTTGAATTTCTTCTTTATTTCCCAGCTACCAATGTTTGGTTAAGCGGATTACTTGTCTCCTAAAAGAGAATTTTTGATCTTCTGTCTTACCAGCTGATTAAAAAGAGAGATTTATTATTTATCATGTTCTCATGACCTCTGAATAAATATTAAGTCTATTTCTTTTTCTATCTATCATGTCCCTATGGCCTCTGAATAGATATTAATCTATTTTTCTTTGAGTTATTACGATCTGTCACGTTCATATTACCTCTGATAGTATCGTATACTCTAAACAGAAAACAAGATTCATTATCAATCATGTCCACATTAACTATGAATAGATATAATTTATTGAGTTTAGAAGACTTGTCATGTCCATATTACCTCTGATAAGTATTTTCTATCTCATACCTATTGTTTAATTTCAAAATAAATGATAGGATCACAAAACAAATATTTTATTCATTTCTTGTAAACATTACAGAATGAAAAAGATAGAAGAATACAAAAGCTCTTTATTTGCCTAAGGCAAAGCAGATACATCTTCTAGCAGTTTCTGCAGCTCTGCTAGACGTTTCTCGCAAGAGTTCATCACAGTTGTAGTAGCTAAAGTACGTCGAGCTTCTGGAGTGCAAATATGGAAGAAGTCGGCGAAAGTAGCTATCATCTTATCCTTGGCTTCGTCAAGGGTTTTGATGGTAGATTCAGCTCCGAAGACTTGTTCCTCCAAAATTGAGCTCTGTGTTAGTTGCTGGTCTCGAGCTTTGATCAATTGCTCCTTCTCCGCCTTCAAGCGAGCCAATTCAGCCTCAACTTCTCGAATTCTATCATTCTGTTGATGAATTTTCATATTCGAAGTTTCATAAGCTTCTCTCTGGATATCCAGCTGAGGCTTAGCTTCAGCCAAAAAAGCTTTTTCTTTAGCCATCTTGATGTTGTACTCATGGAGAGCTTCATTAAAAGTAGTCTCCTGAGCGAGGTATTCAGCTGATAAAGCATCATACTCGTCTTGGATGAGACTTTCAGTAGTTTTACTTGACAGCCTTAGAATTCTCTAATGGGCTGTTCAAGTTCCTTTACGACCTTCTCCAGTCCCGCTGCTTTCGCTGCATCGTTGAACATGGCGATATTCCTGATAGTAAGTGTCACGCCCCAGTACCGAAATACGGAGACGGACTAGGCCAGCTACTCCATATGAGGTACGTAACGTCATACGGCGATCGTGGCTGTCGAGAGACTAGGGGGTACATGCTACAATCAAGTCTCCTATGGTCCCACAGAGTTCTATGCCTCAATCAATCAAGTCACATAAGCAATTAAATAAACATTAAAGATAAAGAAGTAAGGCGTCCCTGACGCTTCATCAAAATGATCATGAGAGACTAGCTTTATAATTTAGCTATCTCAGAGAGTCAGGAGTACAAAATTATATACAGCTGTAGTCTGTTTAATTATAATGATGTACTGACACAAAATATCAAGTAATCCGGCTAACAGGTGTCGATGGCTAAATGCCGCACAAAATATAAGCAGGAGTGGTGGAGAAGAAACCCACTCGAGTCTCCGAACCGCCATGCTTCTAGTATGCACCATGGATGTCAGGGAGAAAGATCGTATCCTCTGGCTCTGCTACGAGATCTGGCCAAATAAAACCAGCGGAGTCAGCCCCGAATAGCAAGTACCGCCAAAGAGGCACAAGAGTTAAGATTAAAAACCCAGATAACAGAATGATTGATAATAGTAATACTTATGCAACTATTATAGGGTAGCGCAACATCCTCGAACCCATATGGCACCCTTACAACCAAACAAGGACAAAAGGTGCCGCATGGAGTCGGGACGTGTCATACTCTATAACTTTCACATAAGTTAAAAAGGTATAAACAATAAAATCTCCTGATCGTGACTTCGGTCGATAGCCTATCGCAGCACAATAACCAACCCAACAATCAAACAAGAACATGGGTTGGATCATGTACCATGATAGACCATGTTCCTCAGTCATTCACAGAAGTAGCACTTCACAACCAGAATAAGTCTTTCGTTCATAACTTCGGTCCACAGCCTGTCATAGTATGATAACCAACCCAACAATCAAACAAGAACATGGGTTGTATCACGTACCATGACAGTTCGCTTCCCTCAGTTATTCACGGATGGTAATAAGATACACGCAAGTCATTTTCGCGGCCAATCAAGTCTACGAGTTTCTAGTGGGACGAGGTTATCCTCGCATCATGTTATTTAGAAAATCCTCAGATCGTATATTTCCAGCAAGGCTAGGCAACCCAGGAGTTCGCGTTGACAGGTATGATTGAGCACAGGTCCCTCGTAAGGCCACCTTGCTAAAATATATAATATATAGCAGGAATTAATCGGATACAGTCATCCACTCGTTGCAGATGACACAGTATCCGTGGAGACCAGCCGGCACGTCGAGACAATATCTCAAGGCGGCTGGTGTAACACGATCTCGGGATTTTGCCCTCCTCATGCATCTAGTATGTTTAGTTGCCTAATTTAACCCTAGGTGAAATCTTGGACTCACATGCTGTGGCCTGCATGATTATCCTCCTAAAGTCGTACTTTAGTACGAGTACCCCAAAGAGGATCCATGTCAATCAGTATGTCAACATGTGCTACCCTCCTTAGTGTAATGCATCATTGCAAATTACGCCACGTGGAGTTACGAGTCATTTGTCGAGCATGAACAAGAACTGGGACATTCAGGTACATGTATCGGGTAGGAACACTTTGTTCT
The DNA here is from genome assembly GCA_029216955.1 of Iris pallida. NCBI lineage: Eukaryota > Viridiplantae > Streptophyta > Magnoliopsida > Asparagales > Iridaceae > Iris > Iris pallida. The sequence continues at coordinate 6,925,505 of JANAVB010000397.1, forward strand.
CCGGGGTCACATTAGTGCTCATATCATGCTCGGGATAAAAGGCGTAAGGATATAAAATGGGCATATAATATCTGATAAAATATCAAAAGCGTACGCTCAAAAGCACGCACGCTCAAGGGGAGCTGCGTACGTGAAAAGTCACGCAGGTTCACTCAAGGCAGCTTACGTGAAAAGTCACGCATGCTCACTCAAGGCAGCTTACGTGAAAAGTCACGCAGGCTCACTCAAGGCAGCTTACGTGAAAAGTCACGCAGGCTCACTCAAGGCAGCTTACGTGAAAAGTCACGCAGGCTCACTCAAGGCAGCTTACGTGAAAATTCACGCAGGCTCACTCAAGGCAGCTTACGTGAAAAGTCACGCACGCTACAGAGAGCAGCGTAGGTGAAAAGTCACGCACGCTGAGAGAGACACGCTTAGGTGAAAAGTCACGCACGCTACAGGGAGAAGCGTAGGTGAAAAGTCACGTACGCCCAAGGAGCAGCGTAGGTGAAAAGTTACGCACGCTACAGGGAGCAGCGTAGGTGAAAAGTCACGCACGCTGAGAGAGACACGCTTAGGTGAAAAGTCACGCACGCTATAGGGAGCAGCGTAGGTGAAAAGTCACGCACGCTGAGAGAGACGCTTAGGTGAAAAGTCACGCACGCTACAGGGAGCAGCGTAGGTGAAAAGTCACACACGCTCAAGGAGCAACGTAGGTGAAAAGTCACGCACGCTACAGGGAGCAGCGTAGGTAAAAAGTCACGCACGCTGAGAGAGACACGCTTCCAACAGGAAGCGTACCCAAGTCTGCGTACGCACGCTAAAGAGCGCACGCAGCTCAGTGTGCGTAAGCTAAACATCTCTGCCCACTGCTCACTGTCTTCTCCAAACAGCAAGAACACCATGGTTGAACCCAAAGCTTCAAAACATCACAACTTGGCCATCCGAACTCCAAATCCGGATTTCCAAAGTTCCATCTTGGGTGAAATGGAATTCTCTTCCACATGGAAGCATCAAAACCCACAAAACCCCAACGAAAATAGATCAAGACCAAGGAAATCCAAAAATGATTAAAACTTAGATCTACAAAAATCAAAGCTTCAAAATGGAAATTTCTAAGTTCTAAACTAGTATAGATTGAGGAGAAGAACATGTTTTGGCAAATAGTTTTGTAAGAAATCATTGACAAAATTATGGATTCATCTCTTGAGCAAGTTGGTACTTGCCTTGGTTGGTGGAGGAAGTAAATGAGAGGAAGTAAATGAGAGGAAGTAAATGAGAGGAGAGAGAATGAGATGAGTTATATATAAAGATCTTGGGCCCATGGGTTCATGATGAACCAAAGGGTTCATGATGAACCATTGGTGAACCAAGAATAGGTTACCCAAATGAGCCAAAACTGTAGGCCCAAATGCAGAAAAGAAATTAGGAAATAATATTTTATCGAATATTTTTAGAAAATGCATGAAGAAATACTGCATAATAAATATCGTATAAATTCAAGGTAAATATAATTTATCAGTTTACGTATTAAAATATGTATTCCAGGATTGGGGAGTGACAGTAAGCGTAATAGCCGCCTTCAAGCTTTCATAATTGAGGCCCTTCTTCAGGACCATGTTGATTAGAGCTGCCAATATTTTATAGAAAGTCTCAATATGAATCTCAACTAAGAGATTCATTTCTGCATTTGAGCTCGGTGTAGCGGCAATCTCTACCAAATCTCTTTTCTGAAGAGTAGGAGCAGATGTTATTTCCTTAGTAGCAGACTAAGATGAAGCCATTGTTGTCGCTGCTACTGTGGCTAACTGACTCCCAGGAGCTTCAGCGACAATGTCTTCAGTATTTGTTACTCCAGCCGTTTTTTGAGTCGAAACTACTTGAGTTTCGGTGGCGGTGATCGGTGCGGGTAGAATGGTAGTAAATGTAGCTGACTCCGGTTAAGACATAGTCTCCTCAGGAACTTGTACTGGATCAGTAGCAATAACTGAGGATGTTATTACAACGTCTCCAGCTTCAGTTGATGGGTCAACTATATCCTCATCACCTTCATAAACTACTGGCTCTTCAGGCTCTGGGAGTACTTTAGTTTCTTCATTGAAGTCTATTTCTTCCTCAGCAGCCGCTTTATCATCTACAGTGGGTTCTCCTGCAGTTTGTTCTTTATCTCTACCCTCAGCAGGTGGAGACAATTCTGGCTGAGCCTGTATTTTGGGCTCTTGTTGTACCTCCATAGATGGAGGACATTCTTCTTGAGCAGAGTCTTCTTCTGAAGAAGAATCCTCTTCCTCAGACTCCGCATTTTCCTCATATATATCTTCTTGAGGAGGAGGAGGAGCCACAGGCTTTGTTGCAATGATGACGCCTACAAAAATTATGCAAAATAAGTTAATATACAAAATCATAATACATAATCTTGTATAGATTTTGTGTGATTTATATTTACCAAGAGTAGGTACAGAACGTGCCAAGTACGAGTCATAGTCTCCATCCCAGTCATCATCATCGAAGGTAATAGCCGGTTCATCTTATGGGATATGCTCTGAATCAACAGTATGTGTTACGACGGCATCCTCAATAACTCGTGCCTTTTGAGGCAAAGTTAGATGAAGTGATGAGCTGAGGCGTCCAGGAGATAGGACCGTCACCGCTTCTATTGACGCTGCTGGTTAGGATGCCGAGGATCCTTCTCCAGGGTGAGCTGAAGAAGATGCCAGATGTTACGGCTCCTCGACCGGAGTGTCACTCTCTGGGATAGCGGCTCTTGGTCTAGAAGGCCCTTTGACGGTAACCTTCTTATTCTTCTCAGGAAGGGTCTTCTCTGGAAGAGTAACAGCTGCACCTTGCTTCCGTTTTTGGGTCTTGTCAATATTGATTGATCCTGCAGTTATTTTCCTAGCACCTGTAGGATTGACTTCCAGATACTCATATGGAACAACAGCGTCATCAGGTATGTCTGAAAATACCCTGACTTGCTCTTCAACATTCCCTTCCCTGGGCCATCTTAGACTCCCTTTTAGGTTGTAGCCATGGGCAAAGGAGTGGATGGATGCAAAAAAGCGAGCATATATATGAAGTATACGTAGCTCGATCGTACTGGTAGCAGTCGATACTCGGAATTTAGCACCGGTACAAGCAGTGCTAAAGTATCTCCCGGCTCTCGCACCCTCAATTAGCTTCCCATAATGGTAAAAGCTAGTGGAGGGATTGCCAACATGAAGTTGGTTATATCCAAACTGGCGAGCGAACCGACTTGGTAGATATGGTTCGAACGCACAACTGTCTTCATTTTTGTATATCAGATGTGAGGGTCTGATGCACTATAGCCATTTGAGAACTGGTACAGGCAATGAAGTCCTCCCTTCTACTTTATCTTCAAACTGTACACCAAGGAAGTCGGCTGGAACTGGTGGTCTTGTACAGAAGAAGTTTCATCCATGGGAATAGTTCAGCACTACTCGGGTGTCTGCCACGGTAGTTGCAATCCATGTGGCTTTGTTGAATTTTTATAAAAAGACCTCCACATTATCTCCAGGGCCCGGTGGCAATAAACTTTAATTATGATACTTTAACCAGCCCATCAAATAAGTGTAGGGCATCTCTACCCTAGGAAAATCTTTTCGGTGAGGAGCATTATTGATTAGTTCCTCACCAAAGGTCCGCAAACCTGCGTTAATTTATTCGGCACACCATTGCCGATAGCAGGTTGATTCTGGCCTTAAATACCAAACGTACTGCCGGCCACAATACATTTCGGTGAATTCTATCTACTGTGCTGATCCCGGGCACAACCCATCTTTGCAGCCACAGAGACAGAAAGCCTGCCAGCAAAGCTTTCCTGGAGATCTTCTGACTACCATGCCTCAGATGGCTCAAAGTTTCAGTCCCAGCAGGGATGTTTCCAATCTTTTTGGACAGATACTGATCCGGAGACTTATATGAGATCATTAAACCATTGATCATATCTGAAGGGATTATCGAACAAGGGTTGATGGTTGGAGCTTTATTTTTTTGAAATCTTCCCTTCTTGGCTATCCTATTCTCATGGTAGAATAGATAAGTTATCTATTTAGTAGTATATGCCAGGTGAGACCCACTGTCATACATACTGATACAAATTAAGTAATGGCACATAAGCACTTAGTAGACCTCAACCAATCAAGGATTTTTCTCTCTGATTTCTGCCAGTTCCTGATTGGAGGGAACATATTCTTCATAGGGCACTTCACCCATCGGCAGCTTCGAGATGAATTACATCTCGTGCAAGGCGAGACCCATCTCACTTAGTAGAGTTACAAAAGTTTCTGTTGAACTCATATACAACTCCATCAGAGCCAAGAATAGGTTACTGTTCATCGGTATACCCTGGCTCGTAGAGGCTACCGCTTCATACAGACCGATGGCTTCCAAGTCTGTCTTGAAGTTCTTCATGATCCAAGCACTAAGCTGGATCCAGTTCTGATTATAAGGTGACAGCCACCCTGGTAGCCTAGGGTTGGCCTGAGGATATAATACTGCAGCCCTTATGAACTTATTAATAAACATTTGGGTCTGCACTGGCTGAATCAGAGTAGAATCTTCACTCGGTGTGAACCCAGGTAATAAACCAGAGAAAGGGACAAAACCACCACTGGGAACACTGACGTGATACCCCATATCGTTGGCTCTATCCCACTTGAAGATGATTCTGTCCGGCCTACCATGATAGCTGGGAGTCAGGTTCCATAGCATCTGTCGGGGATGTATGGCATGGACAAATGCAGATAGGGGATAATCTCTGTCCATGTCGGGGAGATACATCACCCTCTCTCCAAACTTGAACACCTAAGCCTCTTTCTTGGGGTGTGTTTGTGATTTGAAGTCTATCGCATCCCTGAATAAGAAGGCTGGCTTCAAAAATTATTGGTCATTTAGCGATACCAACACTTCCTCATTTATCATGGACAGCAGCATTCTGTCTCCTTGAGCAGCTATCAGCTGTGCTCTCCCTTCAGGGTATTCTGGATTCGACTGAGGGAACTCCATGTGGGACAAATTCTCTAAGTAATTTGAATCCACCATACCAGTAGAGCCAAATATTTCTGCAAGTGGGTGAATTTGCAAGTCCACTGCCAAAAGAAAAAAAAAAGAAAAAAAATCAAGTTAGTAAAAATCTAATTTGAATTTTTTACGCAGATGACTTGGTCTGAGTTTTACGCATAAAGATTAAAAAAACTCTGACTATGTAAACTTTACGCAAAGTCTTTTCTGGTTAATTTTTATGCTGGCACATATTGATGTGAGCGTATTGTGAAATTTATGCTGGCATGTGTTGACATGAGCGTATTTTAATTTTTACGCTGGCACGTGTTGACGTGGGCATATTTTGATTTTTATGCTGGCATATATTGATGTGAGCGTATTATAAAATTTACGCTGGCATGTGTTGACATGAGCATATTTTAATTTTTATGCTGGCACGTGTTGACGTGGGCGTATTTTGATTTTTACGCTGGCACATATTGATGTGAGCGTATTGTGAAATTTATGCTGGCATGTGTTGACATGAGCATATTTTAATTTTTACGTTGGCACATGTTGACGTGAGCGTATTTTGAATTTTACGCTGGCATATATTGATGTGAGCGTATTGTGAATTTTACGCTGACACGTATAACGTGGACGTATTTTGTTATCTCAGTTTTTACGCTGACAAGTATAACGTGGGCGTATTTTATTATTTTGATTTCTACGCTGACACGTATAACGTGTGCGTGGAATGAAAAGTTCGGGTCTTCTTCTCCGTCGAACTCACGCTTGAAGTTAGGTAGTATTCTACCTTTCATGGTCGGAGCTACAGTGGGATTTGTCTGTCGGAGCGTTGCCGATGAAGGGACGGTGGTTTTTGCGTGGTCGGCCGACGATGAATCAGCGACGGGCTTCTTGCCCTTGCTGCCGACGATGGTCTTGCTCTTGGGGGCCATGGATTTGGATCGAAGTTTCGAAGAAAAAGAGAGAATAAAGAAAGTTCGGGATTACAAAAGACAAGTAAAGTTCTCTATGTACTCGTAAGGCTCTATTTATAGAGAAATTTTGAAATCGGTTCAAATTCCCGAAATTCACGTTGACGGTTGGATATCTTAACTTTTACGCAGACTGTTGATATCCCAAATTTTACGCAGATGACCGTTGAGTATCCCGACTTTTACGCGGATTGTTGAAATTCCCTGGTTTTAAGCTTCTGTTCAAATTATTTCAAATTTTGAAAATAATTTGAAAACTTTGAAGGGGGTCTTGTAGGAACGTAAAAAGTACTTCATAGACCAAGTCAAAGAAGTTGAGAACTTTACGCAATTCAAACTGAGTCAGACTCAGACTTTACGCGGAGATCAAACAGAGTATACAACTCTACGCGAGCTACTTAACGCGAGAGCTATTCACTGAGCTTTTACGCGAAGGACAGGCTATCAACTCATTGCATTTAATATGCGTGATACTGTTTCTGACATAATAATTTTCTGACAGTGGACAACACAGAAGCCGAGAAGATTTGATTTACACCAATCCAACACTTATCGTTTAGTGTGCATATGGGCTACTTTACGCTCAAGAAATTGTTTCTTTTATGTGCGAAAGCTATTCGAGCTTTTACGCTCAAGGCTGTTGTGTGCGTAAAGTTTATTTGAGCTAATTTTATGCTCAAGGCTATTTTTAGCCACTTTACGCGGGAAGTTTATTTTGGGCTATTTTACGCCCAGTCTGCTACTTTACGTAGAAAGTATATTTTGGGTCATTTTTATGCCCGATCTTTACTGGCTACATGAGAACGTGGTCTGCTTACATGGCTTTCATGCCACACTTATCGAGGAACGTGTGTACGTGCTCTCCCTATTTCGTTGAAGTAGTAGGACACGTGTCACCATGCGTAGAGATCAAAACTCTACATGGGACACGTGTCATCATGCGCAGAGGATGATTTTCATCGTGGGTGACAGTTACTCGCGTAGAGACCCAACTTTGTTATTTTTTACGCACAGCGGGTCTAGTCTATAAATAGACTTATTTTTAACACAAAAAGATCGAGAGATCAAGAGACAGGAGAGGAGATTCTGAGAAAACTCATACTTTCAGAGTGATATTCTCAGAAGCATTTCTTTAACTTTTTCTCAAGAACAGGGTGAAGCAAAGCAGGAAAGCATTCGACTGTACCATCAGTGCCGTTGCTCGATACCTTTCTGGTGACTTAGTTCTTCCGATTGTTCTTCTTCTTCAAGCAATTTTCTTCATCATCATCGTATGGTCCAAGGAACAAAGTGATCGCTCTCAGATCAGACTTCCATAGCAATACTTTCCAAAAACAATTTGTACTTTTGTACTTTTTCTCGTTTTCTTTCAAAAGCCAATTTTAGGCATTTTTTTAAGTGAAACAGTATCCTGTTACTATGTTTCTCACTATGGACCGACATCTTTTGGAGGATCTTGAGAGTCTGGGGATCGAGATTGTTCTACCAGGAGTAGGAGGGTAGCTGATGCACATGCAGATACAGTCAGGACTGTTAGAGAAGATCAAGGAGTCCAGTTTCTTGATGAGGGGCTCCAATGTCTCAGAGGCCAGACAGAGGCGGGATTGCTCGACGACTTCACCATTACAGAGGATGGATCCCTGATGCACGGGAACCAATTGTGTGTGCCCAAGGATCTGTAGGAGGAAGTGATGCAGGAGGCCCACCAGTCGCAGTATTCTATTCATCCTGGGTCTACCAAGATGTACAAGGATCTGCGAGAGTATGTTTGATGGTACGGGATGAAGAGAGAGGTTGCCAGATTTGTTTCCAGATGCCTTGTGTGCCAGCAAGTCAAGGCAGAGCGCCAGAGACCAGCAGGATTACTCCAGCCTTTACCTATTCCGGAATGCAAGTGGGAGCATATCACCATGGACTTCGTCTCTGGATTATCGCGTACTCCCAGTGGCAAGGACGCTATTTGGGTGATCGTGGACAGATTGACGAAGTCTGCTCATTTCATTTCGTTCAAGATTGGGCTGTCGACCGAGAAGCTTGCAGACTTCTACATGCGACAGATAGTACGGATTCATGGAGTGCCGATTAGCATCATTTCAGACAGGGATAGCCGCTTCACATCACATTTCTGGAGGAGTCTACAGCTGAGCTTGGGGTCACAATTGAAGTTCAGCGCCGCCTATCATCCACAGACGGACGGGCAGTTCGAGAGGACCATTCAGACACTGGAGGATATGTTGCGGGTTTGCGCACTTGATTTCGATGGGTCGTGGGTGGATCATTTGCATCTAGTAGAGTTTGCCTATAACAACAGTTATCAGGCTAGCATCGAGATGACCCCGTTAGTGGCGCTATATGGACGAAGATGTCGTACGCCTTTATCTTGGGACAACGTTGGCGAGGGAGCTTTGCTTGGTCCAGAGATGGTGGTAGACTCAGCTGAGAAAGTCAGACTGATCAGGAAGCGTCTCAGAGTTATACAGGATCGGCAGAAGTACTGGGCGGACAGCAGCAGACGGCCACTGGAGTTTACGGTTGGAGATAGAGTATTCCTGAAGATCTCACCGACAAGAGGCATCATCAGATTTGGCAGAGGCGGGAAGCTCAGTCCGAGGTACATCGGGCCTTTCGACGTGACTGCGTGGATTGGCGAGGTGCCATATCGACTAGCGCTTCCAGCTAGCTTGGAGGGAGTGCACGACATTTTTCACGTGTCCCAGCTTCGACGCTACATTCAGGACCCGAGCCACGTGGTAGACTATTCAGAGCTGGAGGTGGGTCCGAGCTTGACCTACGAGGAGCAGCCAGTGGAGATCCTGGATAGGAGAGAGAAACAACTGCGGAACCAGACCATTCTACTTGTCCGCATCATGTGGAGACACCACTCACCGGGAGAGTCCACATGGGAGCGTGAGGACGAGATGCGAGAGCGATACCCTAGTTTGTTTGCTTGATTGTATTCTAGTATTTGAAAAATCTGATTTCAATAAATAACTTGCGTTGAAATAATTAATTGTGATTTTATTTTGGTTTGTCTCTCGAATTTCGAGGACGAAATTTTTTTTAGGGGGGAAGATTTGTAACCTCACCTCTACAAATTGTATATTTTTAATGTAATAATTTTTGACATACTTTAATTATAGTTATTAATTCAAGTTGGATTAAAGTTGATTTAGTTATCCTTTTATTTCTAAACTTCCATGTTGGGCTGTCTTGGCCTAAACGCCCATGAATGGCTTAGTATGAACACCAACAATTGATTTCTTTCCTTTCTTAACCGTTCATAGGAAGAACAAAAATTCAAACTTGAGAAATTCTCTAACCAACTGACAGCAGAGCCATGTGCTCAACCACAATCCCTGCCAAATTTCATTCCCCGCCCCCCAAAATTTTTTCCTAACAGCCTATATAAGGATCGGTCTCTCTCTCTCTCTCTCTCTCTCTCTCTCCTTCATTCTTGCTCCACACAGAAATTCAATTCCTGGAGAGTCCTTCCCCAAATCAGAGCTTCGTGGCAATGGCACATGGAGGATGATCGAAAATCTTCGAGGACGGCATCAACCCTGGTAATGATAGTTTTGAGTCGTTCTTCCTTGCTCAATATTAATTAGGTCGTGTGGTTAATTGAACGAGCATTCTGTTTTAGAATTCTTCTCGAGATTGAATCAATTGAATCGACCACTGATTTGCATGGTGAGATCTATTATTGTTTGAGAACAATTTGGATTCATGAATTCTTTTCGATTCTTGTTTTGATTTGGAAATTGTGATGTGATCTCAGAAGATTAGATCGGAATTAAACTCTTCCATCGAATCCTTGGCTGATTTAGTCAATTCACTCGAGATCGGGAATTGGTGAGATAAATTCAGAATTATCAAACTGAGTTCGTGATTGTCCTGTGATAAGAATTTTAATGTTCTATTTTAATTCATTACAACAGTGATGAAGCGTGTCCTGATTCTTGTATTTTTTGAACTTCCATCGTCATTGTATCAGAACTATTGATTCAACCTGAGATGAGCTTTCGAATCTCAAGTCCTTCCTCCTGATTTTAGAATTTTATTGAAAGTCCTTAATTAGGAATAGGTAGGAATCATGATTGATTAGTTCCTGTTTGGTTTTCTTTGCAATACTCGAACCAGGGTTTCAGAGATCGAGATAGAGATCGAGATCAAGACTAGAGCAGTGGACTCGTGCCCTGTTTTGTGTATCTGACCTGACAATTATCAGGTAACCTTCTTCGTTAAGCTTTTCTTTAGAGTATTGTAGTCATGGTGTATCAGGAACTAGATTGTTGCTATCAGTTGGCATGTTAGCTAAACTGTGCAGAAGGGGGAACTGACCCTAGTAGCAGGGGATTGGATTGGTTGATTGAACTGAGATCCCATCTCAGTATTTGATGTTTGAACTGAAATAGCTTATCTCGGTGTTTGGTAATTGAACTGAGGTAGCATTTTTCAGTGTTGATATATGAACCTGAGATCCTATATCAATTGTTGATCCAAATTTGTAATCTGAGATTCATTTGTAGAGTACTATCTTAGTTTATTGAACTAAAATCTTACATATAGGTGTGGCCTGATATAATAACTAGTATGGGTTTCCCTTTAGTTACTGTCAGTAGGAATGTAACCAGTTTGGCACAGCAGTAATGTAGGGCTTGGTATTAATGAGTGAATGGTTTGAAATGTTATGGAAAAATGATAGAATTATATACCAAAGTCTTGATCTGAATTGCTGAACTGAGCAATGTCTTAATAGGATTAGTAAACCTAGGATTGGTTTGTAATAGTACTGAATTTCCATTTTAGTTTGGATGATTGACTGAAGGATCGGTTTCCAGGCTCTTTGCTAAGTATTTAACTGAGATTAGGGCTCGACTGAAGGTTATGTCCAGTATAAATTGGACTGTGCTTATGTGCATTCTGCAGTTTAGCTAAATTTGGATTTGTGTGATATTGAGTAGGTTTTCTTTTCCCATGTTGGGCCTATGAGTTGCTCGAACCTGAGAGTGATGATTCATTTACTTAACAGGAGATTCCCATATGCAATATTAGATTCAATTCATTGAACTAAGGTTTGTAGCACTGCTCTGGCCCATTGGTAAATCTAAAAACTAATTCTCAGTGTAACCTGTGAACTAATTCTCAGTGTAACCTGAGAAGTTAATCTCAGTGTAAAAATTGAGATAACAATTGTATAGTTACTTCAGCCTGGATTTTTAGTTGAACCTGGGATGCACTGCCTTGATAAGTATAATTTTAAGATTGCATGTAGTTGTGTGGAGGCATTCTATTGAACTGAGTTGCACATCTTAATATGGTTTTATCTTATTTAACTGAGAATTACATATGTAATGCTGAGTTATTGTTGAACCTGGGACCATATATTCATGTCTTGGTTTAAATTCAAACAAGGATTCATATATCAGCTGTAGGAGGCCTTAATGATCAGCCAGGGGATTGTTTTGTAGACTGAACTGATTTCTATATCAGTTGTTTGATTAACTCAACTAAGGAATCAGTTTCCAGGTTCCTTGTGAACACCTGGATGATTTTGGGCTCAACTGAAATCTCAGCTCCCAGGATTAGCCTATAGTTGACTATGTTCCTATTTATATTTGGTCATTCGTGATAAACATTAGGTAAAGCCAGTTTAGGTTGTACATTAAATCTAGGCATTCTTGTATTCAAGGTTGAACCTGAGAATTGGTAGGAGACCCCTTCATTAGAGACACTCTAAATCCTGTTGTAACAAACAGCATATTAGGACTGAATATTCTTTTAACCTATCTCAAGGTTAGGTAGTAGCATGACTATTAATATAGGTTTCTATTTTAATCAGTGTTAGTTAACTTTGCTTTTTAAACTGTTAGTTAACTAATGGTTATAAGAGATAGTTGTAGGAAGTTAATGTGGAATAATTAATAAAGGGCTTAACCCAATATCATAGCTTGTAGTTAGGCATGTTAAAACTGCAAGACACCAATATAGAGCTTGTTTAGTTATTAACCAACTCGTACTTAATAAACCAGGAGGACATCCAGCTTCATCTTGTACACTTGATTTTCCAGAGCAAGGCAAGTACTTTTCTAGGGTTTTGTACATTTACATATCTTGTACCTTTCTTGTGACACGACATAACATGATATCCTGTACCCGTGTACTCTTGTATTCATGTTCTTGTATTTGCTAGTATCAGGTGGGGAAATACACTAGCCATGTGACCAAACCCCGGTTACTATATTCATGTAGATAGCTTAGGCCTCATATCGTGCACGCGGGCCCTAAGCCGTACCATATTCATGTACTCATGTACATGCTCCTGTACTCACACCAGCCGATCACATGGACTAGTTGTATTTCGATATTGTGCACTTATCATGTCTGGTACTTCAGGATTATAGTTTCATTCATGTACATTACATTTCTGTACTGTAGTTCTTGTACTTATTTCCTGTACTACTTTTCTGTACTTTCATGTATTTCATTTTCCTGTACTCCTGTACTCAGTTTTATATCATGTTCTTGTTCAATACCTAGAACTGTACTTTGCTCCTCTCCTGACTAGGATATGTTGCATATGAGTTGGAGGCTTTGTGCGACACATATTATGGCCGAGAGCCAGTAGAGACAGTAGAGCCAGCCGGAGTTGCTCTTGACTTAGAGGCTGCAGAAGCCTAGAACTTTACCTTAGCACTTTATATTTACCTTGTATTTTGAAACTAGTAGACTCTATCTTTCATTTTGCTGGAATGTAATAAATTCTGAGACATGTACTTTTATTCTGGGATACGTTTATAGATGCTGTGATTTCATACTTGTTCATGATTATCTGGTTAGATTTCCCTAGATTGGTACAGCTTACTTCGTCGTGTCTAACGACGAAGGCTGGGCGTGTCCGACTCGTGTCCGATTGTTCGGGAGCGGGTCGTGACATTCACTAAAGGCATTTTCTAATTTATCGAAAGTAAAGTCGTCATACAAAGGGTTTGAGGATACCTTATCAAAAGCCATAAGACAGACATTGGCATTTCCGTAGGGTCTATCTTCTTTCTCTGTATCACTGGCATCACTTTTATGTCAGATACTTGTGTTAGCATACTTTCGCCTGGTTGTTACTTTTTTGCTTGATCTTGATTTATCGTATGGACTACTTTTCTTCAAAGTTGAACAGTCCTTCTTCATGTGCCCTGATTTCTTGAATCAAAAGCATATTATTTCATCTTCATTCCTTTCTTGGATATCTCTCTTCCTTCTGTTGGATTTCTCAAACTTTAGGAATTTTCTGAAGTTCTTTACTAGTAGGGCTTGTTCATCACCACTTGATGATTCTTCCTCAGAATCATTGCATGTAGATTTTCTGGCTTGAGCTTTAAAAGCGATAGACTTTTCTTTTTGGGGTTGCTTCTTCAAATTCATGTAGATCAAGCTCGTGGGTCATGAGCTTGCCAATCAGTGTTTCCAGAGACTTGGTGGTGAGATCGTTTCTTTCAATGATTGCTGTTGCCTTTAGGTTCAATTCTTGGTTAGAATCCGTAGCACTTTTCTGATCTTCTCATGATTGCTGTAATCCTTACCAATAGATTGCAAAGGATTAGTAATATCAAGGAAACATGTGAACATCTGTGTAATTGACTTACCGGATTTCATCTTAAATGATTCATACTCCTGTGTTAGTCTACTGATTTTGGATTCCTTCACTTGGGAAGTACCTTCATGAGTTACCTCAAGAAGTTTCCAAATCTCGTGAGATGTCTTATAGGTTGAAACTCTGTTGAATTCCGTTTTGTCAATTGCACAGAACAGTGCGTTGATGGCACGAGCATCTAGACTAGCCTTTGCTTTTTCATCCTCTGTATATTTGTCATGAGGCTTGTCTACAAGCAGGCCATCAACTACTGTAGGTGTCGGTTTCTTATAACCGTCAACAACTATAGACCAAAGATCAAAGTCAAGAGACATTAAAAAGAAAGTCATCCGTGTTTTCCAGTAGGTATAATTTGTACCATCAAATAGTGGGGGTCTATTTGTGGATTGCCCTTCACCGTTAAATATTGATTTCACGGCTGCCATATACTTTATGAGGTGTGTTATATTCGAATATAACCTGCTCTGATACCAATTGTAGGACCGTTGAGCACCTCTAGTGGGGGGTGAATAGAGTGAGTGCGAGTGAAGCAGAAAATAATCACCAATTTTAAAATTTTAAACAGATAACTATGGCAGTAAATAAGAGACAGTAAATAAATATAGCAAGAGATAGAGAGATTAAACTTAGTGACATAGCGATGTATACTGGTATCCCTCTGAGAGGACTAATCCAGTCTCGAGTACTCTTGCTCGATGTTAATCCACTAAGGCACAAGCTAATTGAGAGCTTGCAGTCTCTTACAACACCGTGCTTGGTGACAAGTGCACGACCAACTTCACAACACCGTGCTTGGTGACGAGCGCACGATCGACTCCACAACAGAGATAGTTTTTGTACTTTGAACAACCTCTTTACAACTCTTGAGAACCAAAGACTCTAGATCGAAATAGATATTACTGGCCTTTGGCTAAGAGGAGTGTAGGTGAGATATGAAAGATTTTGATCGGATGAAAACACTTATTGAATAGAGAAGAGAAGATGAAATTGATTGAGTGATTTGGAATGAGAAATTCTCTTTTATTTATAGGTGTTTTTTTTGGGACCAAACTCGGGCAGAGTTCTGATGCAAAGATTTCGCATATGAACGTTGCATACAGATTTGGAGGCAATAAATATTTAAATTTAAACTGACCGAACTCGGTCAGAGTTCGGACCGAACTCGGGCCGAACTCGACTTGAGTTCTGTCTAGGTAAAATGTTAAATATTTGTAAAATATTGTTGGAGAATGGAATTGAACTTTTTGGTGGATGAAATATGGATAGGTAGGTTGTATAGAAAAGTGGACTATGATTAACCTAAGCCAGTATTACCCAGTCGATCTTACAATTTATATCCTAGAATCAATAAAGATAAAATACATAATAAATTGTAAAATGACTCGGACTAGATTCCAATGAAAGTAAGCTTCAGACTGATGATTTACGTGCTTGATGATGCAGTAGTATGCTTGTTGATATTTATTTCATAAGACCTGAAATAATTAGCAGCAGTTCGTATATTTTGTGTATTGACTTAACTTTATATCGATTATTAAAATTGGGTGTGACCATGGAATGGGCCAACAAGAATGATAATGAAAGATAAATAATCCCTTGACCGTAAACTGTTGTTGCTCGATGAACTATATGCTTGTATGATGTTGCCATGAATTATATAACAGATGAAGGCAAAGTCCCAAATACTTGGGCGGTGAATATATCGAGCCTTAGCTCGACGAATAGATGGTAACATAGATATTAAGACCCAAGAACTGGACAGTGAGTATGCTTGAATTATGTCCGAAAGAATGTATGCTAATATAGATGCTAAGTTCCAAGAATTGGGCGATGAGTACGTTGAGTTGGTTGGAAAGATGTATGGTATCAAAGATGTGGGAAAGGATTTAACAACATTTTATTATCCCGTCGTCGATGTAGAATACAGATTATGCCAAGACCCTGGAATTAGAAAGATGGCAATACGAATGAGAATGGTGGCGGAAGTACTTAGTTTTCCTTATCATGCATTATATGTTTCTTTATAGATAAGTTGCATATACTTGCATGGTCATGGACAACTTGTCGACTAGGTAGTTTCTTGAACGGTAATCCGAGGCCACAGACCCGGTTCATCCTAGGGAGAACAAGGATTGGTGCCGACATACTAGCATGGGTATACGAGACCCTTAGTAGGGCTTGCTACCCGTACTGTAAGGGATGTCGTATACCTGAAAGACGGCCCAAGATGGCGTGTCGCCAGTGACCTTCATATAGATAGATCCAGTGCTAACAATATCTTATACAGGAAGAGTAAGTTATTACTCAAATACAGGAAAGGATGTCGACTGTTGGTAAGAATCACCTGAACGGTGATAATTATATTGAATCATGATATTGTTTCTAGCAATGTCTTGTGCAGGCTGAGTAAGTATTATAAATGTACAGGGATGGCTACACGACCGTGGGTAAGAAGCACCGAAGGGTGATAATTGTATGCTTTGAATTATGTTGGCTATGAGATTTGTATGCTTTACCACTTGTCGGCTATCAATATGAAATTGACCCTAAGGCAACGAAAAAGACCACTGTTAATAATATTCTATAACATGATTACTTAGTGTTGTCTTCTTAGGTGAGTTGGGCCACCACCGTTCGCCAGTACATTGTTGATGTACTGACCCACGTTGTGGGCAATATTATAGGTGCTTGCTTATGGAGGAAATCGTTTGATCAGTGCTTGGCATCGATGAATCAGATGAGTGTGCATATGCTCTTCTTGCAAGACGATGTCTTCTGCTATATGGTACATATGTATGAAACATTGTAACTCAGTTGTACCAGTGAGATTGTAGCCAAATTGGCAAGTTCATTGTAAAGAAGTCGGCATATTCAGTTGTAGCCTAAAGGACAAGTGTATATATATTCAGTTGGCTATTCAAGAGTCTTGTAATCAGTTGTAAACTCTATATTCTGCTGTAAGTCTTGTAATCCAATACAATTATCAATAAAGAGTACATTTCTTCATATCTTGTGTGACTTCAATTTTTTTGCTTGGTTTTGCTACACTGTCGTTGTTTTTCGGAGAAATACCGGGAACTGTAATGGTTTTACCTTGTACAAGTGTAATTTAGACTTGTACAACATCATGTCCAGTGGCTAGTTTTCGATCCACCGGGATCGGGGCGTGACATAATGGTATCAGAGCACGGCTTTACGTCCTTGGATTCTTATTCGATTTGTTTCAAATCAATGTTGCTACTAAGATGATTCAAAGCTGCTTCCGCGATGATTCAAAGACTGCCTCCGCGATTATTCAATGTTGCTTCCGCGTTGAATCAAAGTTGCTTCTGCGAATACTCAAAGTTGCTTCCGCGATAAAATCAAAGTTACCTCTATGATGACTCAAAGTGCTTTTGCGATTATTCAGTGTTGTTTTAAAATTATTCTAAGTTGTTCCCTTGACTGAAAGTCCGTTGATTCTTCTAGCCGCTCACTGGGTGTTCCAAACAATAAGTCTAAATATGTGGGCTGTGGTATGTGTGTATTATTGAATTTCTAAAAGATACCAAAATGAATAACAATGATGCGATGCAATAATAAGTTGGTATGTGTTCTGGATGTCTTATGTGTGGGATTTATTGAAGTCGATTGTCATGTTGCAATCGGCAGTGGGTGATGGCATGGTATGTTACAGAAATTGTTTGTGACTTCAGTAAATAGGAATCGACAGAAGCTTGAGTCGGTATTTGTGGTTAGCATAACCACTACTGGATGGATAGTCCATATTGGATGTTAGTTTGATGCGAAAGGAATGTGTCAGGAATTGCTTGAGCTCTGAGTGGTATATTGTATATACCTTTGTCGTGATGAGATGTCCCTTGACCCTGTTTGTGGCATAGTGATTGCTTTACCTATAAGGTATTGGGTAGTATCGAATCGTAGCTGAGATTATGATTGATAAATGATGGCTAGGCATGTCCCTTGATGATTATGTTTGGATAAACCGTTGCGAGATTTTGATGTGTTCGGATTAACCATCGCTAGACTTTGACGGTTAGCATTATGTAGGGTAATAAAAAATTGGAAATATGAAGTGAATGCCTTGGTTGGGAATGGAACGAATCATAGATTCAAGTGATGACTTGAATCAGTTGGGTAAGAAGGATCGTAGGCTTAGTAACGATGGTGGGGTATTGCTATCGAAAGATTTTACGAGAACAACTATAGACCGAATATTGAACGATATTGGAATTGAGTAAATAAAATTGCATATTGGACATCGAAAAACTGATGGTGATGTTAACGCTTATCGAGATGTTGCGAATGGTTTAGAAGATGCACATAGTTGCATCAACGACCGAAAAGTTAGAAAATGTGTCACGACCCGCACCCAATATTAGGGAATGAGTCATGGGTACGTCCAGCCTACGCCGCATAGTCGACGGTTGAACGCTGTTTAGTCATCTCCATATTTATAAATACAACCACGCAGTTTATATTCATTTTCACAATGTAAACCACATCAACTGATAAGATCAAGACAAGATGAATTTTATATAATAACCAAAGTTTGGAGGGAAGGATAATAAATGATCTGAAAAATCTCCAAGATAGATCAAAATGTACTAAAGTGATATAGTCTCCAAATAAAATGAAATGGACTAAGAGAACATCCACAAATTAACTCATGAACCTCAAAATAGAAATAACAACTGAAAGTCTCAAACTAAATAAATCTGTGAGAATACTAAATAATGTCTACTAAAAGCCATCTGTAGCGGGTAACTCCGCAAAAGCTGCCTCCAGTTCGTCCTGTGCACCAAAATTGGGATCTGTAGTATGCTCATAATATGTGGTACAGAAATCTTCTAACTCATCACCTAAAAATGTTGGTTTTCCAATCAGAAATGGAACAAGCACACAAACCGAAAAGCTATTCGCGACATAATAGATTTGACAATGCATGAAAATAGCATATGAGGAAAAACTAGAAGGTAAGCTGATGATATGGTATATCTAGAATGAAAGTAGTAATCGCAGAACATGGTATGTCAACTGGAAAAAATGTGAAAACATGATGACATGGGAAATGGTGAAAAGTAAAGAAATGATAAAAGATAATTATCTGTTTCGACGTGTGAACGGCTAGGGGGTAAATTAGGCACCCCGTACGTGAAATGTGCGACTGCTATTCTCCACGAAAGACACGGGGGAAATAAAGGGTAGTTCACACATCTACTAAGATATTTTCCCTCCCGACCAGTATACATGAACCCAAACAAGTCACGAAACACAAAGGTAAGGTAAGACAAGAATATAATAAATAGGGGTCCATAATACTAACTCATGTGTCCGTCGTGTCACCAAGCAAAAGAGTATATGTATAGTATGTACTGAACAAAAATATCAGAATTGGAAGCAATCAGAGAGTGCACTTGCCTGTGGTCCTGAGCTGGGGGTATGAGTTAGATGCCGAGTCGAAGTCCAAGGAACCTATTTGTAAATTAATATAATCAGCACATAAATTTTATGAGTATAAATAAGCCTATCTATTAGGTTACTAGGTCATTTCCACATATTCAGCTTCTAGGTTAGATGGGCTTGGGCTCTCCTTTGGCAACCTATCTACTGTTGTCACTTCCTTCTAACTTTATCTAATATTGATATGGATCCTACACAACACTGTTAGCTTTCTCTTAACCATACTTTCCTTATTCCTATATGTTATTATATGACAGATTTCTAATACACCTAACACCCCAACTTGTCATAACAGGGTTATCTGTCAGTATAAGTTTGGTATTAGAACAATAAGTCAACTAATTTGTTCAGGTAATTAATCGGATAAAGCATGGGGGTCATACAAGACTGATTTGGATATCAGAGCACATAAAGTAAACTTTCATAGCTTGATATCTAATTAATCAGAGATTTGGTTTGCTCTCTCATACTGGACTCCTACCTATGGTTAGTCCCATTGTTTGTCAAGAGTGCTCATTGACCCCCTTTTGCCTATAGTACCTGATACTATTATATTGGAACTCTATTTCAAGTGGAACCCCGTCTATTAACACCTCTTCTAACCCGAATACATATGCATCCATGGTTACCTTTCTGTCCCCCAATTAGTCATCATCGATACCTACCTAAACCTGCTACCACCATATGCCAACTGATACCCTATTCTAACTTATTGTTCATGAGTATTGAGGTCGAAACCATATATCAGACTTATATTAATATCACTTCCGACTTGGTATCAATATTGATATATGGGACCAGACCAAACACTAAGGGAAACATGCCATCTGTAGTAGCAAGGACCAACTGTCATGACTCACACCTGGAGTGAGGGCATGAGTGCGTGACAGCGTCCCAGCCTACGCCGCAGAAATGGCGTAGAACGCTGTCTAGGTCTACTATCTAACAACAGTTATAATATCAAAACATGTCGAGAATTGTCAACTCCGAATGGAGGACAAGCAATGAAATATAATATACTCAATCACAAACTCTAAGTAATATAGATGATACCGAAAGATAAAGACAACAAGATATGAAATATCATCCAGAAGATCCAATACACAAATAATACAAGTCTAGAGTCAACAATCTCTAATACAAATACTAAAATAATAATAAGCCAAAATGTAATCTGGAGACAAAGTCCAGTACCAAACTAAACCAGCTAAGCTACTCTAAAGTCCCATCGGTTGGCGCTAACCCTTGCTGAACTAGGGTCTCCAAGTCTAGGCTAACTACGTCATAAGGACCGTAGTAGGTAGGACACTCGTCCTCGCCATAATCTGTAAAATTTTGTCAACATATCCAGTCAGGATAGAACGAGCACAAATCTCAAATAACAGTTCTAGTTAGACGATATTGAAAATTTAGTGGTAAATAGAGAGAATATACAAGGTAAAATAATATGTACATGAATCATGGTAAGGCATATCAAGACTGTAACTGAATGTAAGAACTAGAAAACAGTATATATCATGTACGAAAATCTGAAACTATATCTATGTGAGTTTAGTATTAATTTTAATATGTGATCGGCTTGGGTTGTACAGGAGAAAAAGGGCCTGGCTAGTCATACGTGAAGTGTATGGCTAACACTCTCAGGGAACATAAATCACAGGAGGAAAAATGATCACATATCTACGCTAAGTACCCCCATCCCCGACCAGTAAAGTGGATCCAGTAATGACATGTCATGGCACATGATTCTCCGAGTAGGTAGCGAGCCTTCGCAGGAATCATGTCTATACAATGTACAAGGAACAAGGAAAGACTTGCACAGGATATACCAAAAAATACAAGGAATAACATCTCATGACGGAATCCAAACAAATACCAATCCGTGTGAACAATGTGTCAAGAGAATAAGGATATCTACACTAAATACAAGAAACATAGACGATATCATAAAACAGAAATATTATCAGAGAATGTACTCGCCTGAGATCCGATGGAAATATGTCAACTGTGTAATCTGGCTCAGAGTGAAATCACAAACCTAAAGATGAGATACCATGAGTTAATTAGGGTTTAACAGGGTATGGCATAATTTCTAGTATATGTTATGCAATATAGGTCAAACTCAGTCATACTAAGTCACACTAGGTCAATCTAAGTCAAACATGGTCAAACTAAGTCAATCTAAGTCATACTAGGCCTAACAAAGTCAAAATAGGTCAAGTCAAGTCAAATAAAATCAAACTGGGTCTATTTAAGTCAAGGGTTGACTTACAGTTGACTTTTGGTCAACTGGTCAACTCTGGTCAACCCTTGGTCAACTTATAGTCCACTATAGGTTAAACTAGGTCAATGATTGACTAACAGTTGACTTTTGGTCAATTGGTTAACTCTGGTCAAGTTTTAGATAATTCTAGGCAAAGCGTTGACTCGTAGTTGACTTTTGGTAAAAAAGTCAACTTTGGGTCAACGGGGTCAAAACTAGCCTAAACATAACTTCCTAACCTTTACCTACCAAGGCAACCCATATCTAGGCCAATCTTGCAAACCAAAACCCATATCTTAGTTTTACCCAATTACCTTCAATTACCCTTAACATAGTACTTACCCTCTACTTGCTAATATTAAGGCAAATCGACTTTGCCTTGGGAGTAACCCTCCCGGTATCCTAGGATAGCAAGATACTAACCTATCTAGCTATTACCAACCATAATCTCTCACTATCTTGGACATCAAAACCATCTTATGGCATATCTTAATTCTCAACATTTACCTTAAGGTAATCTTGGTATCTTGAGATACCAAGATACTAACTTAACCTCTATCCTAAACCACAACTGCTTCCCTCAATTCCCACTCTATATCTAACTCTAACTAGCACTCTAAACTCAAATCCTAACTTGGTATCCTAATACCAAGTCTCTAACACTAACTCTAATATCTAAACTCAACTCAAATCTAACTTCTAACATATTACCTATCTACTAACATGTGAACTTACTTATTTTCTACCTCTCAACCCACTAACATTCTAACCAATTAACACCACTCTAACACTCACAAATCGAGGGATTATAGAGTGGGATATATAGTTGATATAGCGGGGTATATAGGAAGGTCAATTGGGGGTGTATTGGAGGGTCAAAAGGGGGAAAAATGGGGGCTGTTGCTGCTGCCAAACTGCTGTTATTGCTGCTGAATTTGCTGTTGTTGCGCTAATTTCTGCTACAGACGTGGGGGGCAGCAGCTCCCTCTTCCCCACTCTCTACTCCTCTATCCCTTTATTCATTCATTCCTTCAATCATTCATTCATTCATCCATCCATTCATCCATTCACTAATTCATTCATCCCTCTACCTATCTATTTATCTATCTATCTATCTATTTATCTATCTATGTACATATCTATATATTTTTTTTTCTATGTACATATCTATATATCTATCTATCTATCCATGAATACCCACACACACACATACATACATACATGCATACTACCAACACCACCACTACCACCACACACACACACTACCAACACCACCACTACCACCACACACACACATACATACATACATGCATACTACCGACACCACCACTACCACCACACACACACACACTACCAACACCACCACTACCACCACACACACACTACCAGCACCACCACTACTACCACACACTAACACACTCCCCATATAAATATACACACATACACAAACGCATATACATATACTCCTAAACGACCCAAAACCTTATTCGAATACCCAATCCTTGCAATTCTAACCTTTAGGGCCTAGACACGTGTCCCACACAAATAATCTAACTCGCGCACGCTAGCGGAAATGAGAAACGATGCCCGAATGGCCAAATGGCCATTCTAGCGGCTCCGGGGTGTCCGATTTGCGATACCGCATGATACGGACACTAAACCTATCTGAATTCGACCCAAACTCTACCCACGAGTTCTAAATAATGATTAGAACCTATTCTAAGTACTAACTTGCCGATTCTAGTGTCGGTGCAAAAAGTCACCCGTGTGTTGGAACCCGAAAACCCTGAAAAAACCTATTTTTATGATTTCTCGCAAAAAGACCCCACGTATCCAAAAATGGACACGTACCTAGCCTCATCTCACCCAAACTAACCTAATTAGGTCTAATTAGGATAGGGGTAACACCCAAACATGTCAATTTAAGGTTTTTCCCAAAATTGGCACTAAACTTAGCCCGAAAGTTCCGAATTGAGTCCAATGGGTTCCAAACCTCTTCTAATGGGTTGTCCTATACCTCGGGTATCCTTTAATATGCAAATGGTACTAAATAAAAGTAATTAAAAAGGTTAGAGTGAGGGTTTACCTCTTGGGAGTTGGAATCCCAAGAAAAAGCCCCAAAATTGGTTCTTTTTGGGTCAAGAGCCAAATCTATGCTTCCAACCCCTCCATGCTAGGTTCTACCTAGATAAAATTCTCACATGAGACATGAAAAAGATTTAGCACCAAGATTAGAGAGAGATCTAGAGAAATGGAAGAGATATGACTTACTTTGGGCTTGAAATCAAAGGATTTTGGCTTGGTTTGGGAAAGAACTCTCAAAGGAGAAGAAGAAGAGCAAGATGTGAAGAAAATGAAGTATATAGGGGTCTCCTTACTGCCATCCAGGTTGAAGGGGTTTGGGGGCATTTGGCAAATGTCCGAAATGCCCTCCAAGGCCCCTTTGAGTCAATTTTGTCCTATGTGGAAGTTTGGGGCTAAAAGGGTCAAGTTTAAATAACCAAATGGACCAGTTAAGTCATGTAGGATTAGTCTAAATGCACTATACTAATTAGTGGAATTTATGGGCTATGTCTAGCTAAACTCTGGGTCCCAACTAGAGTCTAAGCTATCCGGGTCACTAACACATGTCGAAATGAGCCAAAACTCAAACCCGATCAAACTAAACCCGAAAATACAATATTAAAATATAAAAATTTCCAAAATATTAAAAAATGAAAAATGACCAAAATTACAATACATCAATTTAAATATTATTAAAATAATATAAAATTTACCAATTAATCAAAATCCTAACTAATTCAAAGGTCACAAAATGACCAAAATATCCTTAGACTAAAAAGTGGTAATTAGCTAATCTAGTCACATGGGTTAGGCCCCCGTGGTCATGGTTAGTCTCTAGGCTAAGTAGCTCTAAGGTTACACTAGCTAAAGAACAAAATCACAAAACACTAATTTAATTAAATTAAAATAATCAAAATTACCAATAAATCAATAACATGATTTAAACTTATTATTGAATAATAAATTTTACAAAAGTTCAAAATTATTCTCATTTTTTAAAATAGACAGTTACAATCCTACCCCCCTTAGAAATATTTTGTCCTCGAAATTCAAATTGGTTGTACTCTTCTCTAGGTCAAGCCCCCAACAAACAAAGTCTACTAAATTTTATCCAAAGTTATACAACATACAATTCTAGGAAATAGAAACAAACATGCATGGTTGTAGTCTCTACAGTATCATGTTATTGCAGTCTTCATTGTGGTATTCTATTTATCTATCATGATCATCATATATGCAAACTAAAGGTACTAAGAAAACAATCATCAATCAATGGGTGGAATGAAATAGGTAAAAGGAAGGAACAAGACCTAACCTCATAATCCATCGCCTGCAGGGTGGGTCTCCTCGACAGCCATCACAAAAGCCCTACCCTGGCGGGGTATATCCCGCTGCTGGTGTGGGGTATGATGCGGTACCGCAGGTTGCCTAGCTCGCGCTCCCTGAGCTGTACCAGTAATACGAGGGCTCACGGGACAATCTCTCATCTGATGTTCCGCTTCACCGCAATAGAGGCACATCTCCAGCCTCTTCCTGCAAACCTTCCAGATGTGACCGGGCTTCTTACAGAAGTTGCAATGTTGGCTATTCTGCACCTGCCTCTGCTGATGGTACTGTACCTGCTGAACTGGTGCCCTAGCTTGAAACTGCTGCTGGTGCTATAAAAAAGATTGATGCTGTAGCTGAGGACGTTTAGCAGCCCCCGCATTGCTAGTAGCCCTCAAAAACAGATCACGGTCCCTCTTGGGCTTCAAGCCCCACTCCCGCTCTACCTTGCGGGCCTCCGCAAAAATCTCACTGTAAGTCGCATAGAAAGATGGGATAAGGATCTTGATATCCCAGATCAATCCCTCTCTGAAACGGCTCACTCTGATCTCCGGGTCGCGAACTATATACTCTGCATATCGGCTCAGTCGGCCAAACTCTGCGGCGTACTCCTCAACAGACAGGCTGCCCTGGTGCAGGTTCTGAAACTGCCTCGCCAAGTCGATCTTGTCCATAGGAGAAAAGAACTTCTCCTTGAAAAGAACCTTGAACTCGGCCCAGGTATAGCCCTCCCCCGCAGGAGCGGGCTCATTCCTGAACCAGGTACGGGCGATGTCCAACAACTGTAGCCCTACCGCCTCGACCTTCAGGTCTCTGCTAGGCGGAAAGCCCTCATTTGCCGCTCGATGTCCTCGAGCCAGTCGTCAGCATAAACTACGCTCTCAGTCCCGCCAAAATCACGAGGTCCCAGTTTCTTAAAGGCTTGGATGTCGCCCGGCCTCGGCTGCGCTACCTGATACGGAGCCCTCTACTCCACGGCTGCTAAAGCCAACTGATGGGCATCCTCCATTTCCTAACGCATCACGTCGGTCTATCTCTAATGTGCCTCAAACTGGGCTCTCTGAGTCTCCAACATCTGCTAGAAGAAAGCAAGCATCTGTCCCATGTCTGTAGGCAGAGGGGGCGGAGGAGGAAGAACATCTGTAACTGACGGAGGAGGCCGCTGTGCAGGAGGAGAAAGAGTGCCCACGTCAACAACTGGTACTGCGGTAGGAACAGTCGTAGCAACCTCCGGGATAGTCCTCGAAACTGGTGGAGGAGCGCCCCCAAAAGCTGCTGCTGACGCTCCGACTGCGACAGAAGTGACTGGATCAGGTCCACGAGATATAGAAGACCTATCCATATCCGTGGCCTCGGGATGCTGTGATCTTGTCTGCACCATCCTGAAGATAGATTGAAAGAAGGAAATCAATATGGCATAAGAAAGATTATATCAAAAGAGGACAGTTAGAATGCAAGAATCAATAGAAAAAAGGACAGTTAAAAGATCAGCAATTGGAAGTTTTTTTCCTATTTTGTGATTGAGTAAACTTAGCCTACAGCCTATCCTAGATACGTACCACAGGCTTGTAACAGCACTCTAAATTGAGCGCCACTACGACATCACATTAATTGCGACTTCAGACCTGCATGGGCCACCACTAAAAATGTGTCACGACCCGCACCCGGAGTGAGGGCACGAGTACGTGACAGCGTCCCAGCCTACGTCGCAGAAACAGCGTAGAACGCTGTCTAGGTCTACTATCTAACAACAGTTATAATATCAAAACTTGTCTAGAACGGTCAACTCCGAATGGAGGACAAGCAATGAAATATAATATACTCAATAACAAACTCTAAGAAATATGGATGATATCGAAAGATAAAGACAACAAGGTATGAAATATCATCCAGAAGATCCAACACAGAAATAATACAAGTCTAGAGTCAACAATCTCTAATACAAATACTAAAATAATAACAAGCCAAAATGTAATCTGGAGACAAAGTCCAGTACCAAACTAAACCAGCTAAGCTACTCTAAAGCCCCATCGGCTGGCGCTAACCTTTGCTGAACTAAGGTCTCCAAGTCTAGGCCAACTATATCATAAGGACCGTAGTAGGTAGAACACTCGTCCTTGCCATAATCTGTAAAATTTTGTCAACATATCCAGTCAGGATGGAACGAACAGAAATCTCAAATAACAGTTTTAGTTCGACAATATTAAAAATGCAGCAGTAAATAGAGAGAATATATGAGGTAAAATAATATGTATATAAATCATGGTAAGGCATATCAAGACTGTAACTGAATGTAAGAACTAAAAAACAGTATATATCATGTACGAAAATATGGAACTATATCTATGTGAGTTTAGTATTAGTTTCAACATGTGATCGGCTTGGGTTGCATAGGAGAAACAGGGCCTGGCTAGTCATATGTGAAGTGTAACTCTCAGGGAACATGAATCACAGGAGGAAAATTGATCACATATCTACGCTAAGTACCCACATCCTCGACCAGTAAAGTGGATCCAGTAATGACATGACATAGCACATAATTCTCCGAGGAGGTAGCGAGCCTTCGCAGGAATTATGCCTATACAATGCACAAGGAACAAGGAAAGACTTGCACAGGATATACCAAGAAATATAAGGAATAACATCTCATGACAGAATCCAGACAAATTCCAATCCATGTGAACAATGTGTCAAGAGAATAAGGATATCTACACTAAATACAAGAAATATAGACGATATCATAAAACAGAAATATTATCAGAGAATGTACTCGTCTGAGTTCCGATGGAAATATGTCAACTGTGTAATCTGGCTCAGAGTGAAATCACAAACCTAAAGATGAGATACCATGAGTTAATTAGGGTTTAACAGGGTATGGCATAATTTCTAGTATATGTTATGCAATATAGGTCAAACTCAGTCACACTAAGTTACACTAGGTCAATCTAAGTCAAACAAGGTCAAACTAAGTCAATCTAAGTCATACTAGGCCTAATATAGTCAAACTAGGTCAAGACAAGTCGAACAAAGTCAAACTGGGTCTATTTAAGTCAAGGGTTGACTTACAGTTGACTTTTTGTCAACTGGTCAACTCTGGTCAACCCTTGGTCAACTCATAGTCCACTTTAGGTTAAACTAGGTCAATGATTGGCTCACAGTTGACTTTTGGTCAACTGGTTAACTTTGGTCAAGTTTTAGACAATTCTAGACAAAGCGTTGATTCGTAGTTGACTTTTGGTGAAAAAAGTCAACTTTGGGTCAACGGGGTCAAAACTAGCCTAAACATACCCTTTCTAACCTTTACCTACCAAGACAACCCATGTCTAGGCCAATCTTGCAAACCAAAACCCATATCTTAGTTTTACCCAATTACCTTCAATGACCCTTAACATAGTACTTACCCTCTACTTACTAACATTAAGGCAAATCGACTTTGCCTTGGGAGTATCCCTCCCGGTATCCTAGGATAGCAAGATACTAACCTATCTAGCCATTACCAACCACAATCTCTCACTATCTTGGACATCAAAATCATCTTATGGCATATCTTAATTCTCAACATTTACCATAAGGTAATCTTGATATCTTGAGATACCAAGATACTAACTTAACCTCTATCCTAAACCACAACTACTTCCCTCAATTCCCACTCTATATCTAACTCTAACTAGCACTTTAAACTCAAATCCTAACTTGGTATCCTAATACCAAGTCTCTAACACTAACTCTAATATCTAAACTCAACTCAAATCTAACTTCTAACATATTACCTATCTACTAACATGTGAACATACTTATTTTCTACCACTCAACCCACTAACTTTCTAACCAATTAACATCACTCTAACACTCACAAATCGAGGGGTTATATAGTGGGATATATAGTGGATATAGGGGGGGTATATAGGAGGGTCAATTGGGGGTGTATTGGAGGGTCAAAAGGGAGGCAAAATGGGGGCTGTTGCTGCTGCTATTGCTGCTAAATTTGCTGCTATTGTGCTGATTTTTGCTGCTGTCGTGGGGGGCAGCAACTCTCTCTTCCCCACTCTCTACTCCTCTATACCTCTATTATTCATTCCTTCAATCATTCATTCATTCATCCATCCATTCACTAATTCATTCATCCCTCTATATATCTATCTATCTATCTATCTATTTATCTATCTATCTATCCATGAACACCCACACACACACACATAAATACATGTATACTACCAACACCACCACCACCACCACACACACACTACCAACACCACCACTACCACCACACACACATACATACATACATGCATACTACCAACACCACCACTACCACCACACACACACACTACCAACACCACCACTACCACTGCACACACATACTACCAGCAGCACAACTACTACCACACACTAACACACTCCCCATATAAATATACACACATACACATACACATACACATATACATATACTCCTAAACGACCCAAAACCTTATTCGAATTTCCAATCCTTGCAATTCTACCCTCTAGGGCCTAGACACGTGCCCCACACAAGCAATCTAACTTGCACACGTAAGCGAAAACGAGAAACGAGGCCCGAATGGCCAAATGACCATTCTGGAGACTCCGGGGTGTCCGATTCGCGATACCGCGTGATACGGACACCAAAACTATCCGGATTCGACCCAAACTCTACCTACGAGTTCTAAATAATGATTAGAACCTATTCTAAGTACTAACTTGCCGATTCTAGTGTCGGTGTAAAAATTCATCCGTGTGTTGGAACCCGAAAATCTCGAAAAAGTCTATTTTTATGATTTCTCGCAAAACGATCCCACGTATCCAAATATGGATACGTACCTAGCCTCATCTCATCCGAACTAACCTAATTATGTCTAATTAGGCTAGGAGTAACACCCAAACATGTCAATTTAGGGTTTTTCCTAAAATTGACACTAAACCTAGCCCGAAAGTCCCGAATTAAATCCAATGGGTTCCAAACCTCTTCTAATGGGTTGTCCTACGCCTCGGGTATCCTCTAATATGCAAATGGCACTAAATAAAAGTAATTACAAAGGTTAGGGTGAGGGTTTACTCTTGGGAGTTGGAATCCCAAGAAAAAGCCCCAAAATTGGTTCTTTTTGGGTCAAGAGCTAAATCTATGCTTCCAACCCCCCCATGCTAGGTTCTACCTAGATAAAATCCACACATGAGAGATGAACAAGGGTTAGCACCAAGATTAGAGAGAGATCTAGAGAAATGGAAGAGATTTGACTTACTTTGGGCTTGAAATCAAAGGGTTTTTGCTTAGTTTGGGAAGAAACTCTCAAAAGAGAAGAAGAAGAAGAGCAAGATGTGAAAAAAATGAAGTGAAGAGGGGTCTTCTTGCTGCTGGCCAGGTTTACGGGGTTTGGGGGCATTTGGCAAATGTCCAAAATGCCCTCCAAGGCCCCTTTGAGTTAATTTTGTCTTATGTGGAAGTTTGGGGCTGAAAAGGGTTAAGTTTAAATAACCAAATGGACCAATTAAGTCATGTGGGATTAGTCTAAATGCACTATACTAATTAATGGGATTTATGGGCCATATCTAGCTAAACTCTGGGTCCCAACTAGAGTCTAAGCTATCTGGGTCACTAACACATGTCGAAATGAGCCAAAACTCAAACCCGATCAAACTAAACCCAAAAATATAATATTAAAATATAAAAATTCCCAAAATATTAAAATACAAAAAATGACCAAAATTATAATACATCAATTTAAATATTATTAAAATAATATAAAATTTACCAATTAATCAAAATCCTAAATAATTCAAAAGTCACAAAATGACCAAAATATCTTTAGACTAAAAAGTGGTAATTAGCTAATCTAGTCACATGGGTTAGGCCTCCATGGTCATGGTTAGTCTCTAGGCTAAGCAGCTCTAAGGTTACACTAGCCAAAGAACAAAATTACAAAATACTAATTAAATTAAATTTTAATCAAAATTACCAATAAATTAATATCATGATTTAAACTTATTATTAAATAATCAATTTTACAAAAGTTCAATATTATCCTTATTTTTTAAAATAGACAGTTACACCAACCATGGGTATTAGGAATGAACTTAGATTAGTACCAAATAAGAACCAGGTAAGAAATCAATAGAGAATCATGACCCATAGGCTTAGGGATTTTAGCATACGAGAACTATAGAAGAATAGATACCTGCTTATTATCTGGTATCAGAGGGTTAATAGAAGGAAACTTTCGGTTGGGAAATCGAGTTGGGGATTTCTCATGTAAGTTGCATTGGTTGGCTGTTTCCACTTATACTATCACAAGTATCTTGATATTAAATATGTACTCGAAACAAGACTGGCCTTATGTTACTGCAAGAGGAAGAGATCGACCCGAAATAAACGTTATTAGTACTCTGGAAAGTACCTACATCTCAGGTTGGTATATTTTTCACCTTCACATCCGTATTTCAGTCGAAAGGTAAATAGAAAGGGTAACAACAGTAATAAATGGCAGCAATAGATAGGTTGCTGAGTTACTTCCAAGGTGCCGAATTAAGGTTCTGGCCTTAAGTGGCTATCGTAGACCCGATACCAAGGCTAGGTTGTAGCCATGAGGGTCTGATGCAAGGTAATCGACAACATATAGAGGATTACCTATTTGTGAGATAGGACCATATGATACCTCTGCTACATGGTTCAACTTTGATACTTCAAGTGTGGTCCATTATCGAATGGTCGACTCAAGAACCATTGAATACTCGCTTCATCCTTGATGTAGGATTCAAAAAGACTGATGTATCTTTAAACACCTTAGTTGGGCATCCCCTAAACTCATACTTATAATAATCTAAATAACTTTGATACATGGTTTTTGGTATCCTCTGACACATGTGTTGGACACTTCCACCAGCAATGGTTGTTTCTTGTCACGACCCGCTCCCGAATAA
Organism: Iris pallida; assembly: GCA_029216955.1. NCBI lineage: Eukaryota > Viridiplantae > Streptophyta > Magnoliopsida > Asparagales > Iridaceae > Iris > Iris pallida. Next base: position 6,957,180 of record JANAVB010000397.1, read on the forward strand.
TCGAACACGAGTCGGATACGCCCAACCTTCGTCGTTAGACACGACGAAGTAAGCTATCCAATCTAGGAAAACTACAAGGCATTATGAAATAATTAAAAATTACAGCATCTCTATAAACGATCCCAGAATTCAAAGTACAATTCTATGATTATTACATTCATCCATAAAGTAGGGTAAAGTCTGAAGTCACTAATACAATGGAAGTAAAGCATCTAAAGAGAAAGATAGCTAGGCCTCCTCGGCCTCTTGGTCTAGTGTAGCTCCAGCTAGCTCTAGCACGTCTGCAGGCTCACGGCCATAATACGTGTCACACATCGCCTCCATCTCACCTGCAACATATCCAATCAGGAGTGGAGCAAAGTATAGTTCTAGGTAATGAACAAGAACATCATGATATGGAAATGAGTCAAAGAGAACATGGAATATAAAGTACAGAAAAAGAACATGAAAGTATATGAATGTAAAGTACAGGAAATAATGTACAAGAATGTAAACCATGAACCTGAAGTACAAGACATGACATGTGCACAATGTTTGAAATACAACGAGCCTATATGATCGGCTGGAATGAGTACAGGAATAAGTACAGGAGTACACGAATATCGGTATGACTTAGGGCCTGCCTGCACAGTACGAGGCCTAAGCTATCTACATGAATATCAGAACATGGGTTTAGTCACATAGCTAGTGTATTTTCCCTCCCCGACTACAGGTAAGTACAAGAACATGAAAGTACAGAGTACAAGATATTATGTCACATCATGTCATCAAGAGAAGTACAAGATATGAAATATAAATACAAAAGACCATAGAATGTACTTACCTTGCTCCGGGAAAGTACGGGTAATGTATGGAGCTGGATGTCCTCATGTTAAATGATTTATAAGTTGATTAAGTTTTAAACAAGTAACCCTAGCTACTCTCACTACTAACCAAAAATATTTATAGGGTTTACTAGTTGTACTAAAATAAGTTTTAACTATTTCTTAAACTAATTGGTTACAAAGATTTAAACTAAAACGTAAAAATCAATTTGTATGCCCAACCACCACTGTTGCTAACCACCAGCAATTCAAAGTCAAGTCTGTACCAAACCCAAATAAACAAGAGGTAAGGTCATCCACTCAAATGTTCTCTTTGTAAATTCAAACCTTTCCCTCCATACTGTTGGCAAAAGACTCACCATAACAAGCTAATACTGGCTTTAGAACCATACTTTTATCAAGTCCAACTTAAGGTTACCAACCTACAATTTTTTACAAGCTAAGAAAACTTCACATAGTTGGATCAAAAACCCTATAATCCTGCTTGCTGGAATCAACTAGACGTACTACACCTCATATACACCATAACTCGAAAATGACTTAAACAATTTGAAACTCAGGATTAGGCAACCTCAAGTTCACAACAGTCTTAAAGCCAACCTGCATATATATAACCCTTCCATTCAAATGTATAATTGCTCATAACAAGCAAGAATGAGTCTGAACTTGACTCGCCTGCAACAGTGAACCTGACCAACAGATTACAAAATAAAGAAAACTGAATCCGCAAATCTCAACAACCAAAGATATTATACAAGTATAATTATACAGATTCAATCTGAATAAAACCAAACAATTCAAAATATACAAATCAAATAAAGAAAAAAAATACAATCCATACTTAGGGATCAAAAAGGACACGAACTGGACCAATTCCCGGATACGCCACGACACCCTGGGTTCAAACACGACCCCTGTTTGCAAAAAACAAAAAATTGTTTTATTCCAAACTTGTAAAAGAGTACAAAGTAAAATGAATTCTGGGGAAGTACAACTTTAGGAATCTGATCAGAAGACGATCACTTTATTCCTTGGACTATGTAAACTTGAAGACTGTAGCCTTTGGAGAATGCAGCAGCAATTTTTACAAGAGTTCTTCATCTCCCTTGATGATGATTGGAAACTCTATTTACAGAGTTCAGAAAATAACTGTTTTAGCAGTTATTCTGATGTGCGCGAGGCTGGATTGCACCAACCTCCTGTTGTGCTAACTTCCATTCAATTGTCAATCGTGTACTAACTGTATTTAGACGCGTGGCATCGTATGATTGAGATACGCGTGGTCGTGTACAGGATAGTAGACACATCTTGAGAGATTAGTGGCATGTGTGCCACATCATCCTGTTTTAGAATGTAAGTTGTCTCAACTTTATCAGGTTGTGCGAGCTTCAGTCAACAAGTCAACCTGCGCTTGATTTGAGCTGCACCTACACACGTGGCAGCTTCTGAGTAAAAGTCGTTTAGGTTGCGCCTAGGCGCAACTAAGAATTTTGTTTAGATTATGCCTGAGCACAACTCACGAAATGTACAGGACAGCTGTCCACCAACTTTTCCTTGAGCGGCACACTTCACGAAATTCGAAGAGATTTTTCTCGTTCTCTGTTGTGTCAGTCGTCAGTATGGTCAGGTAATGATGACCATTAAGTGTCAGATGCCACATAGGCTTTGGCCCAAAAAGATTGGGTGCAGTCTGATATCAGGTGCAATCTGATCGGTGGCGCAGTCTGCTTCATATCAGTGGCACAAGTTGTCTTTTGGGGCACAACTTGATCACTGATCAGTATATTGAAGACGCAACTTGATTTTTAGGCTCTACAAGACCCCCTTCAAAGTTTTTAAAACTTAAAGACATTGTAAAGTTTTAGAATACTTTGAATAAAAGTTTTGACTAAGTCAGGTTGCGCCGATCTCATGCAATCTGTTATGCACGATTTGGGATGACTGTTAGGATTCTAATTTTCTGGCTATATGTCATGTACTGCAAAATCAATAAAAGGTATCCTCCAGTACTCACTAATGACATTGACTTCAGTTAGGTTGTTGAATTCAATATTGTGGTTGTTTCCAACATAAAATAATTCTCTATTAGAGATAACCACCATTTGTTGTCTTTTGACTGAAACTGCCAATACTGCAGCTAAGTTAGCTAAAGCATTAGCTTTTGTATTACATGCGCGATGTATATGTTCGATGAAGAATCCTTTGAATGAAGAAGCTATTCTGGTTGCTGCTTCATGGGGTGGTACCAGATCTTGATGTCGGACTTCATATATGCCTCTAACCTGATTAACAATCAACTTAGAGTCACCATATACTTCAAAATATTCAATATTCAATTATTTGGCTAATTGAAGTCCAATGAGCAAAGCATTGTATTCTGCCACATTGTTGGAGCATGATTCGTCTAAAGAATAGGCCCTTTGAATAGTTAATCCATCGGGTGAAACAAGAACAATTCCTACTCCAGCAACGAGAGTACCTCCAGGTCCAATTCTAGAAGCTCCATCAAAGAACAACCTCCAAGTAGAAAATTCTTCTGAGATCATATTTGATTCCAATATCTTGTACGAAATCTCATCATAGAGTTTAGATGTCTCAGGGACGGGATGAGCTGCTAAGAAGTCAGCAAGTGCTTGGCCTTTCACAGATTTTTGAGGAACATAAACCATATCATATTGTGCTAGTAATATGGCCCATGTGGCAAGCCTAGAATTGAGTGTGCTTGGCTTCTTCATTAAGACTCGAAAAGGATTGACCCGGAATATGACATGGATAGTTTGACATATGATGTAATGTCTTGTCTTCTGAACAGCAAACATTAAGGCTAAACATTCTTTCTCCACTGGACTATAACGATATTCAGCTCCAATCATTGTTCGGCTGAGATAGTAGATGGCTTGTTCATGACCTTCCTTGTTCTTCTGAGCCAACAAAGCTCCCAATGAATGATCCATTGCTCGGACATACATTAAGAAGGGTATCCCTGAGATCGGTGGTTCAAGAACCGGTAGACTCATTAAATATCGCTTTATATCATCAAATGCTCGTTGACATTCTTTCGTCCAAACGAAAGACACACCTTTCTTCATTAAGTGAGTAAATGGTCTACAATGTCAAGATAAATTCGAAATATACCGCCTGTTATACGCAAGTCGACCTTGGAATCCTCGTAGCTCTTTTAGGTTGCGTGGATGACGCATCTCTTGAATGGCTTTGATCTTCTCGGGATCAACGTGTAATACCCTTAGAGGTAATGACGAAGCCGAGAAACTTACCACTAGAGACACCCAAGAAAGACTTGGTAGGGTTTATCTTGAGTTGATGCTGGTGCATTAGATTGAAGATAGTTCTTAAATCTTGAATGTGATCTTCTTTGAGACGACTTTTGACAGCAATATCGTCAACATAGCATTCGACAGTCTTTCACAAATAATCTCGAAAGATAGTACTCATAGCCCGCTGGTAAGTTGTACCTGCGTTCTTAAGGCCAAACGGCATGACCGTATAACAGTACACACCTCGAGGAGTACGAAACGAAGTATGTTTCTCATCTTCCGGATTCATCCGGATTTGATTATATCCAGAAAACCCATCCATGAAAGAAATTTGTTCGAATCCACATGTATTGTCAATCATAACATCAGTAATTGGGAGAGGGAATTCGTCTTTGGGGCAAGCATCATTGAGATCCCGAAAGTCTATGCAAACTTGAACCTTTCCTGTCTTCTTCAGGACAGGGACGACATTGGCCACCCAGTCAGGATGTTGTTCTTCTCTGATAAAGCCACAAGCTGTAAGCTTTTTGACTTTATCATCAATTGTATCCATCATTTCAGGCTTGAATCGCCGTTGTTGTTGTTTGACCGGTTTGACATTCGGTAAGATGTTAAGCTTCTGAGTTACAATTTGAAGATCTAATCCCGACATATCTTCGTAACTCTAGGCGAAGACGTCAATGTATTAATGAATAAGGTGAAGTAACTCTTGTTTATCATCTTTTGAGAGATTTTTGCTGATGAAGATTGGTCATGATACATCTTTCTCTCCAATATCAACTTGGACCAGTTGATCTTCAGTAGGTGGTTCTCGTTGTTCAAAACGAAGTTTCCACTGATTGTCCATCCTTTGTACCCAAGGATCCATTTCAGGAGCTTCTTCAATGTTACTTTCGTCGTCTTCTGAGAATTCGGCGGACACCATATTAGAAGATACTATCGCCTTATGAATATGACCGATGCTGGTATCAGAGTCCATGAGATAGAATCAGAAGAATTTGAATGTTCTTCTTCATCAAATTTAGAAGGTTCTGGAGTTAGAAGTGGTGACATATAACCTAGTCCTTGTTTCGTTTTACTGTGGTATTGTTGTGATTTTTCTTTTGGAACAGCAATACGAAGAGAGGTTCGCCTTCCTTTACCATTGTTGAGACCTGTTCTGAAATCATAGCCCATTTTACGGATGATGGCTTTAGATTGTAGACTATAGCATCGTAATTGTAGCCTTCCTGTATCATCTCTATCATCATTATAGAGCAGATTTTTTGTTCTTCTCTCTTGTTGAAGAATATAGGCTTTTCATCTTTCTTTCGAGACGGTACTAAGAAGTACGACTCTTGTATTGAATCCAGTGATACTATATTTCGTCGAGATGATACGACTTCTATTGTAAGTGGCTTAAAGTTATCTAGCATATCCAAATAACACTGAGTATAGTAAAAGACATCAGTATACTGCAAAGGAGACGCTTTATTGATCTTTACACCATTATTTACAACAGGGACTTTAGCCTTAGTAGGCTTAGTCAGATTGATGACAAGAGGGGAAGAAGAAGAACGAGAAGGAAGAGGGAGCTTCTTGCGACGAAGATCGATTACAAGCGGCTCAGAAGAGGTGAGCTCCCTTTGTTTCTGACTATCACCTTTAGGTCGCTTCTCATGGGAAGGTAGATAAATAGTCAGTGGTTGGGAAGACTGAGGACATGAGGTACGTCCCTTGACTGGAATCACCAGAGTATCATTAGGTATACTCTTCTGTTCTTTATCTGTGTCCATTGCAAGTACCACCTTCATGAATTCCTCTTTGTATATACGAGAATCGTTGCAATATGCTTCAACTCCTTTGAAAGGATTCAGATTTGCAACCTCTTTTTGGACTTCTCTATTACTATCCATATATTTTAAGCATTGGTGGAGTGTAGAGGGTACAATATTGTGTTCATAGAGGAATAGCCTTCCCAATAAAGCATTGTATGAGCCATGATTGTCAATAACATAGAAAGTTACCTTTGTACGAAGATTGCCAATTTGAAGTTTTAGGCGTATCTTCCCCAAAGGTTCACTTCTTCCTTGATTGAATCCCAGGATGGTAGTAATAGTTGTAGAAAGATTATGTACTAGGATTTTCAAAGGATCCAATAAGGACTTTGACATGATGCTAAGTGCAGACCCGGGATCAATCAGAATATGGTCGACTTTCATGGTATCCACATATCCCGTGAAATCGAGAGGACGATTATAACGATTGTCTTCTAACAACATGTCATCTTGTGTAAAAGTGATATTGGGCATTTATTCAAATACACTATGACAATGTGCACAGCTGACTGGCTCCTTTTTAGGCTTCTTGAAAAGAGTTAAGCAGGTGTCAGCCTGCATCAAAGCTTCACTTAACGTCTCACGAGTTTCTTTTGAGAGATGTAAAAGTTAAAAAATTGACAATCTTGCTGGAGTATTGGCCAATTGAGCCAACATATCAAAATTGTAAGGCTTTTCAAGTCCAAGAGATGATAACTTTTTCAATGCTTTATCAAAGCAAACAGGTTGCTTCCCCTTGTCTGCTGATGTTGGTTTAGGAGGAGATGGTTCGGCCACTAGCTCAGATGTAGACAGTGTATCTTCAGCAGGAGAAGATGATGGAGGAAGAGCATTTGGGGATAGATTAGGGTTTTCTTGATTTTTGAAATACTCCCGAAGATAAGGTTTTCCAGATCTAGTGCCCATTAGGATTTCTTCTTCTGTTAATGGTTCAAAGGATACCATATTCCAGTTCTTTGATTTAGACTTGGAATGCTTCTTTTGTTTAGAAGAGGAAGGCATTTCAAATTCTGCAACCAGATCTGGATGAATCCACATAATCTCTCCTTTGTCAGTTGTCATCGGAACAAAACCTTCGTTTTGAGGAGACGGGATATTCACAATTTCTAGAGTAGTCTTTGGAATGGGGACAGCTCCATCTTGTACGAGTTATGGTGAAAAATCACCAAATTTGAGAGAAACCACATTAGCAGTCACTGTTTTCTCGTCCTGCTGTAGAGTAATTGCTCCAGAGTTGACCAACTCTTGGATTTTGCCTTTGAGCATATAACATGCTCTGGTTGGATGCCCTATAAATCTGTGATAAATACAGTATTTAGGGTGATCAGTTTTACCAACTTCTTCTGGTCGCTTTGCCTCTGGAAGCTGAAGCTTATTGCTTTTGATCAAGCAATCGAAGATGCTCAACGTATCATCTTCGTCAAAAGAATACTCTTCTTTTGGACGAGTTGACTTTTGTAGTGGTGTTGATGGGGTGGATATCGTCTGAGTAACATTGATAGCCAAAGAATCTTTGCCTTTAAGATTGATGTCCAATATTTCTTTATTCTTGCGGTTATTCTGGCGATTACTACCCCCAGGTGTAGAATATTCTTGCGGACATATCATTTGTAGTCGAGAGATTTCATGCCGAATTACTATCAGTGGACCTCACATAGATAACTTGTGCCTTTAGCATCGGAGTTGGAGCCTAATTTGTCGTATATGGATGTCCATGACCACACTGGTTATGACGAAGGGTGGGTGAATATGGTTTTTGACGTTGCGGGGCCTAGTTTCGATTCGGACAATCATGATGCGGCTGAGGAGGCACCGAATGCCGATGCTACAAAGTTCATGGAATTGCTAGAGAATACAAGGACTCCTTTGTATCCTGGTTGTGAGGATCATTCACCGTTGGAGGTGGTTACAAGACTGCTGAGCATCAAGTCTGATTTCAACATGTCTCAAGAATGCTACAACCGAATCATGAAGTTGATTATAAAGATCTTGTCGGAAGATGCAAAGTTACCTACAGACTTCTACCGGTCTAAGAGGATGGTGAGATCTCTCTGGATGGGATACGAAAAAATCGATACATGTCGTAACGGGTGCATATTGTACTACAAAGACGACAAGGATGAAGACGCTTACAGATTTTGTGGTGCTGATCGCTACAAGGCAACAAGTTCAAGTAGGACTCCATGTGCAAGTAAGCCGACCGATTCGATGTACTACTTGCCTTTGACGCCGCGATTGCAGAGGTTGTTTATGGTAAAGGAGACTGCTGATAACATAAGTTGGCACAGACAGAAACAGATCGATGGAGTTTTGGATCATCCATCCGATGTAGAAGCATGGAAGCACTTTGATCAAGAGTATCCAAATTTTGCTTCTGATTTGCGTAATATAAGATTGGGGCTATCCTCTGACGGTTTTACCCCGTTCGAACTTTTTGGTTTCCAATATTCGTGTTGGCCAAGGATTGTCATTCCATACAACCTACCATCGTGGATGTGTATGAAGACTCCTTACATGTTCTTAACCATTATAATTTTGGGTCCGAACAATTCGAATAAAAATATTGATGTGTACTTACAGTCATTGATGCATGAGTTGAATCAGCTGTAGAAAGTAGGCACCAACACGTATGATGTATCCAGAAAGTAAAACTTTCAGATGAGGGCCACACTGATATGGACCATCAACGACTTTCCGGCATATGGAATGTTATCTAGATGGAGCACTCATGGTCGTCTCTCATGTTCGTATTGCATGGACCGCACGAAAGCTTTCCGTTTGAAACACGAAGAAAAATTGTGGTTCTTCGATTGTCATCGACAGTTTCTGTCGAAGGACCATCCGTTTCGGAGGAACAAGAATGCCTTTCGTGTCGACGTTGTGGAGAAGGCTAATCCACCGCCAAGGTGGACCGGAGACACGATATGGAAGAAGATCAAGGATTTTCCAAGTGCTATCGAAGAACCTACAAAAGGATACAAGTGTGATGAATTTAGCCGCACTCATAATTGGACAAAAAGAAGTATATTCTGGGACCTGCCATATTAGAGCACCACATTGTTCAGACATAACCTTAATGTCATGCATATTGAGAAGAATGTGTTTGACAATATAACTAATACTATGAAGGACGTAAAGGAAAAGACGAAAGACAATCCCAATGCCAGGTTGGACTTGGAAGATATATGCAGACGTCCTGCGTTGCATTTGATAAAGGAAGGCAATGGAAAGTATAAGCAGCCTAAGGTAATTTTCTTACTAGACAGGGAGGATAAAGAGATACTTTGTAGGTAGATTCACGGCTTAAAATTTCCTGACGGATATGTGTCGAATTTAAGAAGATACGTCGACCTGAAGGAGAATAAACTGACGGGGATAAAGAGCCATGACTGTCATGTATTTATGGAGGGGTTAATTCTGATCGCATTTTGGAAATTGTTACCGTCGGTCGTTTGGGATCTGTTGACAGAACTGAGCATATTCTTCAGAGATCTTTGTTCTACTATGTTGCTTGTAGATCGTCTAAAAAAGTAAGAGAAGGACATTACAATAACATTGTGTAAGCTTGAGAGGGTGTTCCCTCCTAGGTTCTTCAACTCCATGGAGCATTTGTCAATTTATCTTTCCTACGAGGCACGTGTTGGTGGGTCCGTCGGTTATCGGTAGATGTACCCGTTTGAGCGGCATTTGAACCACCTAAAGAGAAAGGTAAAAATAATGCTCGGGAGGGTTCTATTTGTGAAGCCTATGTTCTCGAGAAGATTATAAACTTTTGCTCGATGTATTTCAAGCCATATGTTGCTACTAATAGAACAAGAGCTCCGAGAAACGACGATGGATATCTTGAATCTAATGATGCAATACTGAAAGTCTTTAATGCTTTCGGAAATACTTTGGGAAAAATGAAGAAAATATATCTGAATGACGAGGAACTAAGGGCTATTAGAACTCTAGCCAAGGGGCCCATTTATTCCGTCAAAATCTGGCCAAGCTATTGTGTGAATGGGTTTAGGTTCAAGTCAACAAATGCTCCAATCAGAGAGAACTTTTTGGATCTTGATTCAACCAAAAATAGTTGTTTGTGTATCTGATCTACAAACTACAAAAATGTCGATCCGGACAATGATTTCTACGGTGTCTTATGAAAGATTGTGGAGTTGACCTATAACTACGATATAGAGCCGGCTAGGATCGTGTTGTTCAGGTATGATTGGTTCGATCCAATCCAAGATCAAGGTTGAAAAATTGACAAGTATGGTCTTATGGATATTAACTACCAGCATTGATATCAAGGATATGAACTATTTGTCCTAGCAAGTTAGGCTCAACTAGTTTACTTCACTACTTATCCTAGACGTAAAACAACTAGGTTGGACTGGTGGGCAGTATGCAAGACTAAAGCCAGAAATACCTATGATGTTGATGAAATAGCTTATTATGAGGACGAGCTACCTTTCGTAATAAATACAGTTGAAGTGGACACGACAGAAGTTCCATATTACACATCTAATCGTGTAGAAGTGGTAGAAGTATCCGAAGAGGAAAACAAAGTAGATGAAAGCGAAGATGAGGCGAAAGAGGAAGATGAGGACACGGAGGACGAAGAAGATAAATTTTCAGAAGAAGATTGAAAATAAAATAAAATATAAAATACGTTTAACCACTAATTAATCTCCATACAACAATGAATCTTCCACATTATACGTCTAATACTGTCATTTTGTTTAATCCCTAATTAATCTCTATGTTTCCATCAATCTTACTAGATGGCACCCATGACCCGAGCCCGTCACTTAAGAGAGGCACAGATGGCTGTTAAGGAGGTAGTGGTACCTCCTCCTGCTAAGGAGTTAGTGGTACCTAAAGCAGAGATGAAGGTCAAGGAAGAACTTTCTTCTACTATTAAGGAGGAAGTGATTCCTAGAGTCAAGATAGCTATGAAGGAGGAGGTGGCACCAAAAGGCAGTTGCACCGGGAGTTCCAATCATCCATCTCCTATGGATATTGATCTTGCTGGCGTAGATCCTACTTATGCGCAGCGGCTGAGGAGGGAGATCTCTCTGCACCTGCATAGAGGGTAGAGCTGTATGGTATGACTTTTGACCGAATTTGTTTCCGGTAGACTTATTTCTGGGTTAGACTTGGATATTTTTACCACTCTTGATGTTTCTAATTTTCTAAACATGGTTATTATCTGGACTTTAATGTTTTTGGATGCTATTATCTAGACTTGATTATTATCTAGAAATTCAACGGAGGGTTGCTCCGGGTCTATTTTTATAAACTGTGATATGTTAAATGCATGGTTATTATCTAAAAATTTAACGGAGGGTTGCTCCGGGTCTATTTTTATAAACTGTGATATATTAAATACATGGTTATTATCTTGTAGATATCTATTTCTATCAGTTATTGCAGGACGCAGAGGATTGTACCTCCGTGGCTGTAGAGGAGTATCCTGCAGAGGTAGAGGTTTCACCGGTGGACGGAGTAGTAACCCGTTAGTGGATGACGGTGCCGGTCACTTGTCTCCTAGTACTCCAGCATACCAGCCACTCAGATCACCGTCAGTGTCGATGGTACGTGGCAGTACTCATGGGACTGATAGTTCCATGACTGATCCTAGCCCGTCCAGCAGCATGTCTCCTGCGGACGGCACTGTGGAGACGGAGGAGCGGGTGGAGGAGGTCGCACCTACACCGTCTCCATATGATCCGAGCCATCCCCATGCACCCCTTCGGACGAGACGAGGATGGAGATTTGTCCGATGGGCCTACAAAGTAAGTTAATTAGTTAATATTTATTTATACTTATATCTATATATTCATGAATTTAATTATCGTGTGCAGCTATCGTCCCCCGTCAGTTCAGAGGGCATTGGGGCAATTTCTGAGGTCCAACTACGGGGGCCCTTGGATCAACTACTCGGATGCCTCGGATGAGAGGAAGGCATTCTGGTTTACCCACTTCAAGGTAACTAAAGTATATTGCTTTTAGTATATTTTTATCCACCATAGGGCTGAGACAATCGGAAAGGAATTCCCTCTATTGTTGCCAAGTTGATCGGGGATGCGATTGACGAACAGAAGGCTCGAGACCGCTCCAAAAACCGATCCAAGGTTGGATCACGCCCGAGCAATGGACTGCTATGAAGGCTAGATTCGACGCTCCTAGGTACGAGGAACGATCGAAGAAGGCGAAGGCGGCTAGAATGAGGGCAGGGAAGTGGTGTGGTGGCTCGATTCCCATGACAGAACATTTTTGTCGCTTGGTATGTGTTTTACTATAATATATTATTTTAATAAAATAGGAATAAAATGTTTAATTCCAATGACAAACAAATTATTATAACATATAAAGAGGGATGAGAACCCCAACATAGTGTCCGTCTTCCTCGCCACCCATCGGAAGGACAAAAAGCTCATCGATGATCGGGCCACGCAGAGCTATGTAAGTATTACTTTCCGTGTCACTAAATTTAGTATAACTTAAGAAATATGCAATATATATCCATAGACGTGGAACTAGGTTGGTAGTAAATATTATGCTTATCGAGATGTGCATTTTTCTAGGATGAGTATCTTAGGCTAGAGCGTGAGATTACTAGTGCATCTGTGGAGGGAGAGGCTAGTACTTCTTCGTAACCCCCACCAGCTCGGACGTTGGATGAGCTCTGGATAACCGTCGTTGGTGGTCTTCAGAGGGGTACGTACTACGATATAGGATCCTACGGTGCCTTTGTGACGACGCAGTCATCCATGGCCCCCTCTGCCAGTGTGCATTCCCTACAGCCCTCACATGAGTCAGTCCGAGTGGAGGATCTCTGTCGCCAGCTTCCTGAGCTGCGTGACGAGCTATTACGGAGGATTGAGGAGGAGCCCCAATCTTTGCCACAGACGGACGATGAGGCCCTCACTGCATGATTTGATATGCTCGAGCGCACCATTAGGGAGACAGGCGAAAGGACGGATCGTGCCGTTCAGGTGGTGAAGTAGAGGGCGGACCTTGCCGTTCACGCGTTGCACGGGTAGCAGGTGGCCATTGTGAGCAGGTTTCGAGGCTGGTGACTGTTATGGATTCTACCAAATCTAGACTACTAGCCATGGAGTAGACACTTTCTGGTCATGCGTCGGCATCCACACCAACTGTAGCGGTTCTACCGCCTCCTCATCCTTCTCCTGATGAGTCATCAACGGTGATGCTGACACTGGTGCAGTATAGGTTCATGATGTCCCAGATACCGGGACTGCCTACTCCTCATGCTCCTCATCCTGACCAAGCGTAGTCCTTTATTGGACTTATTTTCATTTGTTGTGTTGGTGACCCGTTGTTGGGTCTCTATGTATTTATTTTATACATTTACTAAGAATTTGTGTTATGTTATGTTGAATATTATTGGACACATTTTTATAGCAATTTGGTAGTAGATTTGTATCCACCCGGCTATTTCCTGTCTTTTTGATCGTTTGATTCTATTTATTTGATTATTGCTAGTTCCTTTTTATCATTTGTCTCTATATTGGTTTACCAGTGTTGAGTGTTCCACCGAAGGGGTCGGCGAACCCAGGAAATTCTACGAAGGGTTGCTCCGGGTCTATTATTTACAAACTGTCATTCCAAATGCAGGTAGAATGCTATGTAATATAACTGTCATTTATATAAAAAGCATATTGCATTCTTTTTTTACATTTTTTTGGAATTAGCGACGATTAGCGACGTTTATCTTAGCGACGATTAGCGACGCTTAACGACGCATGATTACGTCGCAAAGCTGTATCGGAACGTTGCTAACATGGAAAAAAGAATTTCGTTGAATGTTGCAAACGTGCTGACGTGGCAAATTATACAGGTCAACAATTTTAATAGCCAACGTGTCACAACCCGCTACCCAAATTTTTGGGCCGGACCGGATCATGTCTAGCCTACGCTTGAGTTTAAAGCATAGTAAGTTGTTCTTTAAAAATAAACAATATAAGATCAAAGTGTGCTAACAGTTACATTTGTCATATTGAAGAAAAATTATCACAAACACAAAATTATCTAGCATATGAACATGTTTAAAATATATGACCAAAATAAAAAACTGGATACAGGTCCAGCAACAAAATACATAGTCTAGACAGTCCAGCTCTCTAAGTCCAGAGCGATTAAAGTAACAAACTAGACGAGTTTCCTCGCTGGTACATCCTCTTGGGGTAAAGCCTGATCCTCGATGGTGACCCCATAATAGGAATCACATAGCAACTCCTCCTCGGTAAGTATACCTACAACGTTATCCTGTCAGGAAGGGAGCAAGTACTGGTTCTACAAACGAAAATAAACTGAACATGGAATAAAAAGATACGTAATAACAGGAAATCATGGCATATCGCAATCTATCATGTCAATGATACATTTGTCATGGCGACATATGTATATATAATATTTTAAAATTGAAGCATGTACGTGATCGTCAATAGGTGTACAATGTACTGTGGCACATATAGATAAAATGTACTTCCGTACAAGTGAAAAGACAATAGATGTACATATGCACAAATACATCTGGATAAGTGCCTACGGCAAGGTTTGCATATAGAATGCGACCTTGCTCAGATTTGGTAGATGGGACATGATTACGTACTTAGCTATCAGTTTTTCCATAACCCAAGCTATAACATATGAGAGATACGAGAGCAGTCTAAGCATGGTAGGTACTGAGAACAATATAAAGCATGTGAAGATATGACTTGCAGTTTAAGAAACAGTATTTTAATATGACTCATTCACAGTTTATTATCACATGCAGTAAATAAAGTTTGTAGGGGTACTTGACTCGTGCAAAGCAAGGATATGAATACGAATCTATAGATGTCCGGTGTCCTGTTACTGTCAAAAAGGATATACAATCTTAGTTTTTATACTAAGCTTAATACTAGGACACTAGTGGTGTGACACGATTTTCTGACTAGACACCTAGCCAAATGATGATTTTAGCATAGGAGACCAATGTGGGGTGACACAATATCTAAACCAACCTTTTTGGGTCTCTATACTAAGGTAGGGTAATGTCCCAACACTGAAATATCCCAAAATCGCACATAACTTCACAAGACATAATTATTAAATTAATAAATCAGACTGTACACTGTATTACAATAATTATTAAGATAGATAAAAAGCTCAAATATACATAAAATAAAGTACCAAAATAATCCTTGTTAATTATAGAAATTTGTAATAATTTTTTTGGAATTTATAAACTACTATAGGTATTTATTAAAAATCAGTAAACATAAGTACTTTGAAAATGAGTTCTGTTTTCCTATTTTTATAAAATAGAAAACATACAAATTAAATCATGGCAAAATTATATTAAATTATCTAACTTAACACAGTATTTAAATACATTTTTTTCTAGATTTTTACAGTATCTATATACTGTCTAAAAATTCAAATATAGTAAGGTACAGTTTCTGAAAATAAATAATTATTTATTTAATATATTTATCCATGTATACGAATTTGAACCGAAGTCCAGATACGGGACCCAAAACCATGAATCAAGTCCGATATAACTCGTACAGACCTTGAATGTATTTAGGCTCATTTAAGTCCACAAAACCCATGCTAGGTCTGGACTCAAATGGTCATAATTAACAGAATTCATAAAAATTCAAAATTAAATATATAGACATATGTACATTAAAATATTATAATAATACTTTAATGCAGTAAAATATACTTAGCCATAATATTTACTAATAATAAAATAACATGTAAATTTACATATATTAAAATATAGCATAAAATCATATATACATACATAGAAGTACATATATATATAATTAGTATATAAATATGTATGTATATATATACAATAGTAATACTAATATATATATATATATAAGGAAATATATATATATATATATATATATATATATATATATATATATATATATATATACATATATACATATATAAAAAATATATATTTATATACCCAGCCCAATAGGCTAATGGGCCAAAACCTGACCCAATGAACAGTAAACAAACCCAAACCCATTAGTAAACGGGTTTAAACCCAATAACACAAAATCAAACTCGTTAATCCATTATATAAAACTCGTGTCCGGACAGTTAGGGACACGAGAAATGAACTCGATACTGGGTCCTGTGTCTACCATGATTTACACGAATCTGACACGAATTTCGTGTGTCCAAGGCCATCACGACACTCCTTGACACACGACGACCCTTCCATGTGTACACGAGACACAAACACGTAGCAGGAAGGGAATGATACGTACGTGTCCGAACAACGGGGTTGTCGGGGCTGCTGTACGGCAGAGGAGGCATCGTGGTCGTCGGGAAAAATTAGAGCGGGGTTCGTCTCGTCGTGGCGAAACGATTGGTGGTGGTCGGAGGTGACGACGACGGTTAGATCGACGGAAAACCTAGATCTAGGGTTCAGGCAAGCTCTTCGAGAAAGATGAGCCTAGGGCGGTGGCTAGGGTGGTCGGGGTCGTAAATAGGGTTAGGGTTTCGACTGGGGGGGTTTTGTAGGCTAGAAATTGGGGCCAATTTGGGGTTTTCATGGCAGAAATAGGAATTAGGGTTAGGGCTAGGTCGATGGCCGATCGTCGTTCGGCCAATGGCCTGCCGATGACGAGGGTAAGGTTTGCAGAAAAACCCTCGAAAAAACGTAAATGGCAAAACAGCCCACCGCCTTACAGTTTACAAATTCTTAATTTGCAAAACTCGCCCCGCAGTGTTCTGTGCAAAATTAAATTTGCACAGACAATCCAAATATTGCAATTTGTTTTAAAATATTTAATTTTTTTGCAAACTGCTATAAAAATAATTTAAATAATTACAAAATGATATTTTAAGTTTTAAAAAATATTTAAAAATTCTAGAAAATTCGTAATAATTATAATAAATTATTTTAAGGCTAAAATAATCATTTGTGGTTTTAAAAACCCTAATTTAAATATAAACTAAATTCAGGGGCTTACACAACGTCGCTAATTTCTTCGTTATGCTCGTATCATGACGTCGCTATGTAAGTATCATAACGTAGCAGATTGTCGCAAAACATCATTAAAAATTGTGACTTGGCAAACACAAATTGGCAGAACCTGAGTCGCTAAACGTCGCTAAACATCACCTATTGCATCGCTAACATTTAATCTGCCAGCGACAATTAGCAACTTAATACAGCGTCGCTAATTAGCAACGCAAATGTCGGTGAACGTCGCTAGTTGCATAAAATGCTAGCAAAAAAATGCGTCGCAAAATTACGTCGCTACAGCGACGTAAGCTTAGTTAGCAACCACGTATTACGTGACATGGTCAATATGTCGCTAATTTCGTTGCAAAAATGAATTAGCGACGTTTTTTTCCTGTTCAGCGACGTCATATGGTGTCGCTAATCTGACATATTTTGGTAGTGTTTGCTTTCGTCGAGCTCAGCTATCTTTTGCTTCCTCCTAGGTCGAAATGATTTCGTGTCTCGGGGTATCGCTCGAGGAAGCCGTTCCTCGTGCATGAGTTGTCCAATAACCGTGCAAGGTTAGATTAGTTATTCAAGCAAAATCTTTAGTTCGTGAGTAACATAACCAATGTCATCGTTGTTTTGCCGTGTTATGGCAACAGTTATTTAACGATTCAAAACTTTGTTTATCTCAGTTTTATAAATGGCATAAGGTATTAAGCATACGACATTTTTTTTGGCATAATAGTTCTATAGTGTGCATACGTGATGAATCGTGCAACAGTTTATTGAAATCTAAGCTTTCGTGCACTTACATAACCAACTTGCATTCTTGTAGCTCCCCTTACTAAAAATTTTAAAATATTTTTATTACTATTTATTTTATTTAAATGGTGATTTTTAGAATTTTATCAATAATTATTTAGTTAATTATTACGGTCGATGACTTTAGCCATAGTTGAGTTTTGAAGTACCAGACGACTAGGAATCATGGCACGGATAGCATGGTCGTGTGCCTTGACTTGTGTATTAGCCATACCAGGGAAGACCCAGCCATAAGTGTGTCCTAACTAGCAAAACCAGGCCAAGTTACGACTTAACCCTTACCGAAGATTTATTTATTTATTAGTTATATTATTGAGTTTTAGGGAACCCGATTGTACTGAACTAGTCCAGATAAGACCCAAAACAAGCCCAAGCCCATGTAGTCATGCAGGACGTCCAATGACATTCGTATTTATGTATTTTGGTATGAGGGTATCGTATTCCGTTTTAATGATTTAATAAATATTTTCCAAGTATTTTTAATTAAATATTATAAATATCATTATTAGTCGATAATCAATGATAATTGTATAAAATAGGTCCTTGTACATTTTTAGGATTATTAGACTGTACATAATGGTATATACACCATTATTGGTTTATTGAATTTTGTTATTATTATTATTATTTTTATTGAGGTTATTATTATATGATATTATTATTATTATTGGTTATATTATTTTGTCAAATAAATGTTATAATATATATATTCATATTTATATAAATAGTTCCTACACTAGAGAAAGGGTATTTAGGAATTTAGGATTTTTATTGGAATATTTATGAATGCATATATATATATATATATATATATATATATATATATATATATATATATATATATGCACATATATACAAATAAAAATAAAAGAAAAAGAAAAAAGAACGATAATAAATAAAAGGAAAACAAAAGCAGCAGCTGACCCAACCCAAACCAGGCCGAGCCCAACGCAGTAAACCCAAAGAAAAATCCTCAGACCGAGCGGAACCCCCCCGACTCTGTTTCGACCACAGCATACCTATATATGCTCGGGGGATAGAACGAAACCCTAGCGCTCCCCTCCTTCCCCAAGACCATGCGCGCCCCTTCCCCATGCGCATGCAGCTGCGGGCCACCGCTGGTCTGCCAGAGCCGCTGCAAAATCGCACGCGCAGGGCCAACCGAGCCACAGAACAGCAACAGCGACAGTTGCGAGCCCAACTTCGTGATCGAAGTTCACCCTCGTTGCTCGATCATTTTCCGAGCTATTTCTTCAAGTATGATCCTGATATATACACCTTCGATTCCCATAAATTAGTCTGATTTTAGGTAATCTATATTGCCCGATAAATTGAACCCAAGTTCGATGAAAACCTGTCCCAAAAATAGAACTGACAACAGTCGAACTAGCCTACTTTGTACTTAATTATCATCCAAACCATGCATGATTTCAAAAATCTATTTGAAGGCAGTCCTAGACAACATATAAGTCTAGAGAACCCTTTTTACAGAAATTAATTTTGATAACTGTGCGCCGAGAAATCGATTTCCCAATATTGAGAAAATTTTGTTTTAAAAACAAGAAAAACCTTCGATACGACGTACGTCCCGCCAATCCGGGCAACATGGTCGCGAACCAAAAACATTGAAAGGTGCGTATCGTCTTCTTGGACGTGTGAGCTTTGACGGAATTAAAATTGGTTGCGTGTGCGCGACGAATTTGACGCGTATCCGACGAAATTTACCGTATCGGCCTCTGTGTAAATTTCCCAATTACTTTGAGCACGTTCGTCAGATCGAGACAAAACTTATGCCAACAGGACCGTATTATTTTTCTGGTCCTGTATGCCAAGTTTGGTCCGATTCTGAGACAGTTGATCGGATCGCCGTTTTGTGTGCCCCACGATCCGATTTAACGGGCGATTTCGTGCACGCCAACCGAAATCCAAAATTGGACATACCGTTGGATTTGTATCATCAAAAAAATCCTTAAACATGTAGTTTGACGACTTTAGAGACCATTGACTCTAGGACGCTTTTCGGTGCAAAGTGGGTCCAACGGCGGATACCGTTTTGACCCAAAATTAACGTTTTGCCCCTGCGTCCAGAATTGGACTTAAGGACAGACAATCCTAGATAATTTGATTATTCTAAAAATGTTGGTAATGTTTATTTCAGCATCCAGAGACTTTTTGCATGTGTTGACTTTAGTGACTCATCTGAGTGGTTGTACTATCGGTTTCACCAGCAAAGGACCTCAGGTAAGTGCACTTTCGTACACGGCCCACCGGAATCCAAAATTGGACATACCATTGGGTTCATATTATGAAAACAAATTCGTAGACATGTTGTTTGATGACTTTAGAGACCATTGACTCTGGCACGCTTTTCGGTGCAAAGTGGATCCAACGGCGGACACCGTTTTGACCCAAAATTACCGTTTTGCTTTTGTGTCCAGAATTGGACTTAAGGACATGCAATCCTAGCTAATTTGACTATTCTAAAATTTTTGGTAATGTTTACTTCAGCATCCAGAGACTTTTTGTATGTGTTGACTTTAGTGACTCATCTGAGTTGTTGTACTATCAGTTTCACCAGCAAAGGACCTCAGGCAAGTACACTTTCTGATTGCTTTTCGATTTATAGTAGTTTTTTACGTTTCATGTTTATACATATATCTTGCTGCTTGTTGACACGCTCGTCACACGAAAATTAATATCATGGGACTCTACTTACCATATTTCGTGATTATCATGTTTTTCGTGTTTCGTGACTTGTTCGAGTCCATGAGTACTAGTCGGGAGAGAAATATCTTAGTAGACGTGTGAACTACCCCTTACCCATCTCAATATGTCTAATCTTGACTGATAGCAGCTGCACACGACAGGTGCAGGGTGCCGTATTTACCCTTTAGTCGTTCACATGTCGAACAAAATATTTTAAAACACATAGATAGTTGTCTTTTATTTGTTTCCTTGTTTTCTTCACCCTGGCCATGACATCAGTTACTTTCTAGTCTTCATCTCACATATGTTATTTTTATGTCTTGTGAATTCTATTGTGTTTTCGTATTGCCGTCGATTTGTGTGTGCTTGTTCCATTCCTGACTGGAAACCAACATTTTTCAGGTTAGCTGTGGCTTCACTTAGCTTTAGAAGATACGGGTGTACTTGCAGACAGAAACCTAGAAATAGATAGCAGCTGTATCATTTTCATTAATTTTGAGAACTTTGTATTTTCTTTAAATATAAATGTTGTAAATGTTGTAATAAATTTAGAAATATGAATGAGCAATAAAGTTATTTTGTGATTTTGAGCATCTTGGCCGTGACAGCGTTCTACCGCCGACTCTGCGACGTAGGCTTGTCACCCCCACTTTCCTGAATATGGCTAATATGGTCATTTATATTATTTTATTATTTTAATATTATTTAAATATTATTGTTAGTTTTTTTATATTATTATTTAAATAAGTATTTTACTGATAGAGTTTTTATTTATAAAAGTTTAATATATTTAATATATATATAATAAAATATTTAGTTTTTGTTTATAAATAAATTTTGATTATATATATATATATATATATATATATATATATATATATATTTAGGTAATATTCTATTTATGGGATATATATATAAATAAATAAAATGTTATGGGTTTATTTTATATAAATAAATATATACGTATATGTGTAAATATATATTGTATGTATGTATGTATGTATGTATGTATGTATGTATGTATGTATGTATGTATGTATGTATGTATGTATGTATGTATGTATGAATTATACATTCCTCTTGAATTATACATTCGTCCTTGAATCACGTAATTGTATTCGATGACATCTTTCTTGAACTCCTTATTGCTTTTGTCTTTCACTAATTGGAAAGACAAACGCTCGTATTGATAGGTAGATACAGAGTATTCTCCATGGCTATGATAGTTGTGTACTCAAGTGTAGCTACCATCGGCCAGCCATATGACTAGAACCTTGCCTTGAGTTACCCGTTCTCCTCTCGACCCTCAAACTACTATTGGGACCTTCTAGCCATCTGAATGTGAGAATGAATAGGGTTTTACCCTTAGTCAAAATGCCAACCTAGGAGACTATCTATTCGTAAGAAACCAATTGTTGTGAGTCTCTAATTATTTGCTTGAAGCTTGCTTTAACTAGCAACCCTTAAAGCCTTAACCCCACCTTTCCTCGACCAAAGCCCACAGTCTAGACATGAGATGAATAGACAAAGGTATGGACAATCATTTACCATGACTATGGTAGACGCCCATCCCGAGATTGGTTTCTAATAAATATTACCCTAGTTATGTAAATTTTTATTAATACGTAACTAGTATTGGAACACCACAGTCACTAGCTTAGTCAATACCATAGCTTAAATATCCTGTCATATTATGATCTATCAGTTATCAACAGCAATACATGATCATTACAGCCCATACCACTAGAACCCTTGTGACCATAGTCTAGCAGGCTTGGCACAAATAGAAATTCACGACTCGGTGGTTAAAAATCTGTTCATATGATGTACCTTAGAGTTGGTTATCCCGTCGATAACTCTTGTATACTATGGACGTGTAGATCCTTCTATTTTATCGACCATGTGTCATTCGTTTTCTATTTATTGAGGAAAGATCCTTGACATGACTTATATTTACCGTAATCCGTTACGCCGTGCCTTATTCTTTATTAACAAGAGTCGAGGTACAATATTCGGACTTTGAAATTCTTCTAACCTCATTATTCCTAAAACCATGTCCTAGCCTCTAAGGTGAGTAGACTGTAAGCCTTCTAAAATTTTAGGATATATGAGGATTATCGATTGATTAGAATAATTTCTATTAGGATGAAAATTAGTGTCCCATGGACTCCCATTTTTCATTTAGATCATTTTGTGTCCCCGACCGTGTCATTAATATTCAGAGTACGAGACCAGCTGTTACCTTTCAACAAATTTTATATATGTCACTTCTATTTTTTGTTATACGTATTTTCAGTATACGTGTACGGAATTTTGATCCGTAATCAGACTTGTCTAGCTTAATCTTGCATGACTTGGTTTATTTTTGGTTTATTTTGACTTGGGTTCAGCTTGGGTTGGTTTGTTTTGGTTTAGGGTGGTTCATCATGAACCTAACCCCCTACCTACCACCATCTCCATTTAAAGCCCAACTACTTTCTCTTTCTTCACTTATTCTTATTTACTCTTCTTTTTCTCCATTAACCTCTCCTCTAACATAAGAAAACCCATAGGCAAGTGCACCTTGCTTCCACATGAGAACCCATTTTTATGGTTTATTTATCTTCCTCTCGTGATTCAAGATCGTTTAGAACTTCACATTTTGCATTTTGAAGTTTTATTTTTTGTAGATCTAAAATTTGCCATTCTCGGATTTTGGTGGTTTTTATCTATCAAACTTCTTTATTTTCAAGTTTTGATTCGTTCCAGGTTGTTGAGATTTGTGTTATACCCCATTTTGATCTATGGAAGTCCCATTTTTGGCTTAGATTGAAGGTTTCATAGAATTTAGAGTTCTGGAGGTTCCTTACGCCCACGTTTATTCATGCTAGCATAGTATTAAACTCTACGTCCATGTTTATTCGTGTCAGCGTGAATCTGGATTACGCAAGTCAAGACTGTATTACACGTAAAACAAAGTCTACCCTGCCTTGGCGTAAAATAAGTTTCACGCGTACTTCCTTTACGCGTACTCCTTCATGCATACTTCCTTTATGCGTACTTCCTTTATGCATACTTCCTTTACGAGTACTCCTTCATGCATACTTCCTTCACGCGTACTTCCTTCATGCATACTTCCTTTATGCGTACTTCCTTTACGCGTACTCCTTCATGCATACTCCCTTTACGCATACTCCTTCACACGTACTTTCTTTACGCGTACTTCCTTTATGCGTACTTCCTTCATGCATACTTCTTTTATGCGTACTTCCTTTACGCATACTCCTTCATGCATACTCCCTTCACGTGTACTTCTTTATACATAATTTCTTTACGTGTACTTCCTTCATGCGTACTTCCTTCATGCATACTTCCCTTGGCGTACTCCTCTGGCTTGGCGTACTCCTTAGGCGTACTCCCCTTGGCGTACTTCTTTGGCGTATTCCCTTGCCCGGAGGCTTCTTAGCACTAGCGTATCTTACCCCCTTGCCCGGCGCAGTATGGCCCTGGCATCCATTACCCTAGATTCACCTTTATTGGGCGCATGACACCCCTTATTATATCATTACGCCTTTTTGACATGAACTCGATATAATCATGATATATTAATATTTTAATGATAATCTGTACATAGCATAATTTTATGACAACTCATGATAGTGGCCCGTCGTGGCGTACTCCTAACAAGTAACAATTATAAGTAACATGACATGATGGTGACCCGCTGTGGTGCACCCCCGACAAGTAATCCTGACATGAACTCATGAACACCATTGCGACGGTTATCTTGACCTGCTAAGTAATCTTGACATGTAACCTTGAACGCTGTTGCGACGACTAACTTGACATGCTAAGAACATTCTCGTCTTGACACCGTGGGTGATTGCTTTGGACCTTATCTGTAAAAGCCGCCAGTCCAGTCTCGTCTTGCATCATGTCTAGGACATGAATTTCTGGTTACCACGGTCAGGGATTCATACTGAATCTGACTAGGATAATGACTAGATTGATCAAGTAGTTCATGAAGAGATTTCTCAGCTACATGCAGTCCCGTTATCTGGGCGCTCTAATTGGACTTGTAGCCTGCCGTCGAGTAGGACACATTTCTAACACACTGTCATGTGTTGCACCCCCCAAGTCACCTAATCCAACTCTCTCAACTTATGACCGGATAACCTGGATTAAATCTGCAGGGCTTGTGGCTATTGGAACATCTCGATTACATCTTGCTAGTAACTAGGCTTATGATAATCCTAGTTAGTTAAAGTATCAAGCTGTACTCATTGCTTGGCCGTGATTGATTGGATGGAGTCCAGTCCAGTCTAGTCTTGTCCCGATCCTGTACAAGATTGTTACATGACCTGATTGCTTGTGCTTTACTTTATCGATAAATGGTGGAAAACCAAGTTTCGTTCAGATGAAGGGTTACAACCCCGATCCTTGTTTGGTTTAAGGGTTGTAACTTGGTTATCTGAATAGTCTTATGGTTATCTTATCGTATATCATCATTTTTTCCATATCACCAGTCTTTATTATATAATTATGTTTTATGCTAATTGCTGGTTTTAGTTCTTAAGTGAAGCCTCCCTTGTGGCACTTGCTCTTTCTGGGGTCTGACCCAGCTGGTTTTGTATGGCCAGATTTCGGAGTAGCACCCGAGAATCTTCCAACCTTTCAGCCAGATGGTGAACACTAGGCACAACCCTGGCAACGAGTGGGTTTTATTTTGCTCTCCTACTCTATTGTAAATTATTCTTTTGAGGCGTTTAGCCGTCGAACAAGTGTTAGTTCATGTTAAATTTATATTCCTGTCTGCCTAAGGGCTGTAACATGGTTGACAAATCCTAGGGTTGATCATATATGACTTAAACTCTTGCTAGTCTTCGCATTTTGTATGACTAGCTTCATGATCATCTGAATATGTAATGTATGGGATGCCTTAATTTGTATGTCTGATGATCTACCATCTTGTTACATTTACTTGCTTGCTTGAGATTGAGACACTAGGCTTGTTCTTGACCCTAAGAGACTATTGGCTTGTAGTTAAACCCTCATGTATCTAGAGAGCCGTGACCATATATCGAGATGGAATTCACTTTAATATACCTAGCTGGCTGTGTCTGTCTCCCGCTCTCTAGTATACTGGTTCTGGGGCGTGACAATATACAAGATCTAGATGAGTCCACCTTCATCTAGGTATATCATGTCCCACTCAAACCCGTCCCCTTGTACTTTATTTTTGAGGTACGACTTTCAAGTCAAAAGGACTAGCTATAACCCTTACCATAATACCGGTATACTTTCCGACTTCCACTAGAACCTCAACCTTAACTCAATTCATTCGACCCAATATATGGTTGTGATCTACTCGTAGCCCACTACGCATATGCAACTAGTGTGCCACCCAATTGAGGCCTTATGTGCTACTTAAACATAAAAGTCACTAAAGGCGTATTTTGGGCTTTAGGAACCTAGCTAACCAACCTGACTGGCAACTAGCTTAACCACTTGGGTGGTAACCTATTCTAGGTTACCCTAACCTAGTAGAAATAGTTTTATCATTGGGATCTTGTCCAGCCAATGTAGATTAAAATCCAAGGTTCATCCAACCAACGAGTGATGTCCAATTAGGGAACCCATTAAGACCCAGTAAAATCCATCCATACATACCACCATATTTGGACTATAAAACTGAACTACTTGAAATAGGTCCCTATACCTATTATGTAGTCTCCACCTCCTAGAATGTGAAGTCATTCGTAACCCTTATTTCATCTACCTAGAAGTTGTAATACGATCTTGTATTGTATTTCTATCCCTTGCTCATGTGTTTAAATAACCACAAAAAAGATCACAATCTTGATTTCTCAAATTCCGTTCTATCATAGAACCTTGTTTAGAATTTCGAGAACGAAATTTTCGTATTGTATGGATTGCAAGGCCCTCTAATAAACGAAGGGTTCTTCGATTTAGCAAGTGACTGGTCTAGAGTAGCCCAATCTAGCTAATAAGTCAATGCTTCATAAACTTTCTTTCTATCTGCATCATTGGATACTCTCTACCGCTCTTGAAATTTCATGTTTGCTCCCGATTATTCTTCTTTATCTTCATGTCCTTCCTATTTCAGAGCGACGAATGGTCATACTTATTACAATTTATCAATATTTCTTAGCTACTTGTGTAAATTGTTGCTTGTTAAATTTTGGGTTACTTGATAGATAGGAGAGGATTATAGATGCCACATGTAGTAGATATCTGTTGGTAGGATTGTTAGCAATTAGTTAGAAGATTATAAGATTTTAGTTATGAGGAGTAGTGTGACCAAAGGTGGGTAGAAGTCCTAGAGGTTATGAAGTTACAAAATGGCTAGGAGGAGGATATAAACTATTTTGAGGAATTAAAATTTAAGGAGATTAAGGTTAAGGTAGACTTTCTTCTGAATTTTAAGGAATAGTTACAAATTAGAATTTCGAAGACGAAATTATATTTAAGGTGGCTAGATTTGTAGCTCTCCTTCCCGAAAATTTTGAAATATTTTATTACTATTTATTTTATTTAAATGGTGACTTTTTAGAATTTTATCAATAATTAATAATTATTTAGTTAATTATTACGGTAGATGACTTTAGCCATAGTTGAGTTTTGAAGTACCAGACGACTAGGAATCATGGCACGGATAGCATGGTCGTGTGCCTTGACTAGTGTATTAGCCATACCAGGGAAGACCCAGCCATAAGTGTGTCTAACTAGAAAAACCATGCCAAGTTGTGACTTAACCCTTACCGAAGATTTATTTATTTATTACTTATATTATTGAGTTTTAGGGAACCCGGTTGTACCGAACTAGTCCAGATAGGACCCAAAATAAGCCCAAGCCCATATAGTCATGCAGGACGTCCAATGACATTCGTATTGATGTATTTTGGTATGAGGGTGTTGTATTCCGTTTTAATGATTTAATGAATATTTTCTAAGTATTCTTAATTAAATATTATTAATATCATTATTAGTCAATAATCAATGATAATTGTATAAAATATGTCCTTGTACATTTTTGGGATTATTAGACTGTACATAATGGTATATACACCATTATTGGTTTATTGAATTTCGTTATTATTATTATTATTATTATTATTGAGGTTATTATTATATGATATTATTATTATTGGTTATATTATTTTGTCAAATAAATGTTATAATATATATATTCATATTTATATAAATAGGCCCTACACTAGAAAAAGGGTATTTAGGAATTTAGGATTTTATTGGAATATTTATGAATGCATAGATGTGTGTATATATATATTTATATATATATATATATATATATATATATATATATATATATATATATATATATATAATATATATAAAATATATATATATATATAATATATATATATATATAATATATATATAATATATATATAATATATATGCACATATATACATATAAGGAATAAAAGAAAAAGAAGGATAATAAAAAAGGAAAACAAAAGCAGCAGCTGACCCACCCCAAACCGACCAGGCCGAGCCCAACGCAGAAAACCCAAAGAAAAATCCCCAGACCGAGCGGAACCCCTCCCCCCCCGACTCTGTTTCGACCACAGCATACCTATATATGCTCGGGGGATAGAACAAAACCCTAGCGCTCCCCTCCATTCCCTAGACCATGCGTGCCCCTTCTCCAAGCGCGCGCGCGGCCACCGCCGATCGGCCAGAGCCGCCACAGAACAGCAATAGCGACAGTTGTGAGCCTAACTTCATGATCGAAGTTCACCCTCGTTGCTCGATCATTTTTCGAGCTATTTCTTCAGGTATGATCCCGATATATACCCTTCAATTTCCATCAATTAGTCTGATTTTAGGTAATCTATATTGCCCGAAAAATCGAACCCAAGTTCGATAAAAACCTGCCCCAAAAACAGGACTAACAACAGTCGAACTAGCCTACTTTGCACTTAATTATCATCCAAACCATGCATGATTTCAAAAATCTATTTGAAGGCAGTCCTAGACAACATATAAGGCTAGAGAGCCCTTTTTACATAAATCAATTTTGATAACTGTGTGCCGAGAAATGGTTTCCCAATATTGAGGAAAATCTGTTTTAAAAACTAGAAAAACCTTCGATACGTCGTGCATCCCGCCAATCCGGGAGACGTGGTCGCGAACCGAAAGTATCAAAAGGTGCATATCGGCTTCTTGGACATGTGGACTTTGACGGAATTCAAATTGGTTGCGTGTGCACGACGAATTTAATGCGTATCCGTCGAAATTCACCGTATCGACCTCTGTGCAAATTTCTTAATTACTTTGTGCACGTTCGTCAGATCGAGACGAAACTTATGCCAACAAGACCGTATCGTTTTTCTGGTCCTGTATGCCAAGTTTGGTCTGATTTTGAGCAGTTGATTGGATCTCCGTTTTACGGGCCCCACGATCCGATTCAACGGGCTATTTCGTGCACGGTACAACCGGAATCAAAACTCGGACATACCGTTGGGTTCGTATCATCAAAAAAAATTTGTAGACATATAGTTTGACGACTTTAGAGACCATTGACTCTGACACGCTTTTCGGTGCAAAGCAGGTCCAACGGCGGATACCGTTTTGACCTAAAATTACCGTTTTGCCTCTGTGTCCAGAATTGGACTTAAGGACAGACAATTCTAGCTAATTTGACTATTCTGAAAATGTTGTTAATATTTATTTTAGCATTCGGAGACTTTTTGCATGTGTTGACTTTAGTGACTCATCTGAGTGGTTGTACTATCGGTTTCATTAGCAAAGGACCTCAGACAAGTGCACTTTCTGATTGTCTTTCAATTCATAGTAGTTTTTTATGTTTCATGTTTATACATATATCTTGCTGCTTGTTGACATGCTCGTCACACAAAATTAGTATCATGGGACTCTACTTACCATATTACGTAATTATCATGTTTTTAGTGTTTCGTGACTTGTTCGAGTCCATGAGTACTAGTTGGGAGGGGAAATATCTTAGTAGACATGTGAACTGCCCCTTACCCATCCCAATATGTCTAATTATGACTGATAGCAGGTGCACACGACACGTGCAGGGTGCCGTATTTACCCCTTAGTCGTTCACATGTCGAACAAGATATTTCAAAACACATAGATAGTTGTCTTTATTTGTTTCCTTGTTTCTTCACCCTTGCCATGACATCAGTTACTTTCTAGTCTTCATCTCACATATGTTATTTTCATGGCTTATGAATTCTATTGTGTTTTCGTATTGTCGTCGATTTGTGTGTGCTTGTTCATTCCTGACCAGAAATCAACATTTTTCAGGTTAGCTGTGGCTTCACTTAGCTTTGGGCGATACGGGTGTACTTGCAGACAGAAATCTAGAAATAGATAGCAGTTGTATCATTTTCATTAATTGTGAGAACTTTGTATTTTCTTTAAATAAATGTTGTAATAAATTTAGAAATGTGAATGAGCAATAAAGTTATTTTGTGATTTTGACCA